>BTRK01000001.1:16465463-16756525 GCA_036245805.1 Pristionchus mayeri | reverse complement strand
GTCCCCGAGCCCCAGCCTTGCGACCCCCCGCACCCTCCCAATTTGCGACCCCCCGATAAAAGTCATATCACGCGTGTCGCGTAAGAATTGAATAAATTTGTGAACAGCCTGGTACATTTTTTTCACCCCCTCATTTGTGAGCGATTTCTGATAGTTCCTATGGTCCTTCAACAGAAATCATCAAGTTTTGTTCCATATCTCCATCCTCGTCGGTGTGAGACGCCGTCAAAGTCGACGACTTCCGAAATTTGCCATTTTTGGAGGCATGATGCTCTGTCTACAGGGCGTCTAGTGACACGAGAAGAAAGTTTTCCGCACCAAATTTCATGGAGAATAGGCCTGCGCTATCTGTTCATCGATACGATCATTAGCATTTTCGTAAATCGATTAAAATGATTTTTACCGCAATTTCGTACCGAAGCTGTTTTTCAGCTCAATCGATAGAGCTCGAAAAGACGAATCGAATGGTATGCTGAATGCATATGCAACTCGCGCACTAAAGATGTCAAAATCGCGAAATTAGATTTTCACTTTCCCCCATTTGATCCTCTCGCAGTCAGTCTCGCCTTTGCATCCATGTTCTCTATGTCTAGCGCGAGCAACACCCATGTGCTTCGATGGCTGACTGGTTGTGTTCTGAGTGCGTTGCCCGTTCGCCGCAGGTTCGAAACTGCTCATTTTTAAATTTTCTTTTGCAATGTTTTTATGAAGTACAGCGTACTTCTGGTGATGTATTTCGCAACTGAATACCACCGGCGCTTCCGATGAGTGATCAGTAACCCAAAAAAAAACTCGTCGGCACGCGAAGTGCGCCGACGCCGTTCATAGGACTATTTTCGTTAGTATTCTTATCAGTGAATGTGATTAAACGACATATTTGAATACTCCGCTTCAATAAAAATGAGGGAATCCACTCCCTCATTTATATTGATGCGGCGATGATGGGTGCGTGTGGACAGCGCGGAGGGGTGAGAGAACTGCCAGGGGACAGTGCCGGGTCTCACTCGATTCTTAGGCAACATATTTATGATTCAAATAAGTTAATTCGATTGAAATTATATTAGGAAAATGTGAAATATGATTCGTTTTCTGAATACGAAAAGCAAATCGATTTCAAGGGCGAATACTAGGGTAGATCAAAAGGCCAAACTAACAGCCAGAGGGTCACAATGTCTGAATCGGGGGTAAGTGAAAATCTAATTTCACGATTTTGACATCTTTAGTGCGCGAGTTGCATATGCATTCAGCATACCATTCGATTCGTCTTTTCGAGCTCTATCTATTGAGCTGAAAAACAGCTTCGGTACGAAATTGCGGTAAAAATCAATATTTTTAATCGATTTATGAAAATGCTAATGATCGTATCAATGAACAGATAGCGCAGGCTTATTCTCCATGAAATTTGGTGCGGAAAACTTTCTTCTCGTGTTACTAGACGCCCTGTAGGCAGAGCATCATGCTTCCAAAAATGAAAAATTTGGGAAGCCGTCGACTTTGACGGCGTCTCACATCGTCGAGGATGGAGATATGGTACAAAACTTGATGATTTCTGTTGAGGGACCATATGGGCTATTGAAAACTGCTCAGAGTCAAATTTCGACTTTTCCAATGTACCAGGGTTTATTCGAATCTTACGCAACACGCGTGATATTTGAAGCCCAACACTGGTCACGGGTGTGAACAGTGGTAAAATAATCAGCAAGTATTTCAGCCTTAAGCGAGTTAGTAGTCGCAACGGTACCATCTAGTGCAATGATTGAGGGAGTAGAAAGGCCTTTAGATTTGAAACGAGTGGAAACATAGCGGTAGAAGGAGCGGCTATGATTACTGGCAAGCAATCGGTTTTCATAGCAACGAACATATTTGCGAATTTCCGAATCTAACTTTTGTGAAACAAGAGCAAACTGAGAATGAACCGGGCGGAGGTGGATCTTACTGAAGAGTGCTTTTGTGAGCAAGGAGAGACTTGATATGAGGAGGGTAATGGTCAGGGGTGAGAGAGATCTTCTTAATAGGAACAAAGAGAGGAAATTGATCAGTTACAAGAGCGACAAAGCGGTTATATAGATCAGAAATATCAATGAAATCAGAGAGCAATACCTCCCAGTTCAACCCGTGTAGTGCATTATCGAGGCCAGAAAAATCGGATTTACGGAAATCAAAAGTTTGCACTATAATAGGCTGCTCAACGGGAAATTGGAAATCAAAGATAATGGTGGAGCGATCGGATGATTTGAAAGGAGCGGATAGATAGCAATTTGTTACTACGCCAGGAGGTGAAAGGATGATATCAAGGAAATGATTATTGAGGGAGGGTAGAGGAACCATCTGGGTGAGATCTAGATCAATTGAGAGGTCGAACAAGAACGATGCCTGTGATGAAAGCACTCCAGGAGTGGACCAATCAATATGCAATTTTAGATCACCCAGCACAACCACTTGATGCTGTACGGAAACGAGAGAGGATATGAGATCGAAAAGTTGGGTGTTTTGAGCAGTGGTTGTGCAGGGAGGACGATAAATGAGAATGAAACGAGTGGGGACGAGGGTTGTGGGTGAATGCAAATCAATAGCCATAATGTCACTAGAGACGGAGGAAGGGATACTAGCTCGAGAACAAGGAATATGATCACGGATGAGGAGACAGACACCGCCCCCACGGCGAGGGCGATCAGAACGGAACAGACGCTATGGGAAAGATAGGATAATCTCAGAGTCTAATATCTTAGAAGAGAGCCACGTTTCAGTAACGAAGAGCAAGTCGGGCTTATCAATCGAGAGAATAGCGTGAAGATCGGGGAGCTTATTGCAAAGTGAACGAGAGTTTAAAAGAGAGCATTTTAAAGAATGTTGGTGGAAAAGAGGCGATAGGAGTAATGAGAGGGGCGAGGGAGGGGAGGGAGGGAGCATTGGGAATGGAGAGGAGAGAGACAGCGCGAGGGAGAGAAAGAGAGGGTGGAGGGGTCAAAGTGTCAAAGGAGCGAGGCACAAAAAGGTCAGAATAGAGGGGTGGTGTACGACAAATCAGTTTCCCTGAGGGGGGAGGTGGGAGCGGACACGAGAACGAATGTCATCCCTGTGCCAAAGCTCATCGCGATAGTACACAAAGGGACAGTTTTTTTTATTTCCTACAAGACCAATGGCCTAAAGTAGCCATTCAAACCCATGGCCTAAAGTATCCGTACAAATTTGGTATCAGGTCATCAATCGATAATCCCTCACCTCCTGCTCCTCTTCATCCGAGTAAGATCCTCCTTTCCGCTTCCGCTTCTTCGCTTTAGGAGGCTTAGGCGTCTTCTCTTCTGGAAGATGACGATTATTGATTTATTGATTATTATTCAAAATAATGATAAAATCTTTTAAAAATATCTATTAGTTTTACTACCACGTAAGTATGGGGTGTACTGTGTGACCCAAATATGGCCAGATAAGTAAGACGTATGAAACTAAATTTCAACTAGATACAAAAAGATGACAATCACTCCAAAAATGAATAATCCATGAGTAGATCACACACCCTCGGCGCACACTTTGTCCAGTCGCTTCTTCCACTTCTGCAGCCATCGCTTGCCACTCGCCAGCACCTGCGATACGGTAATCACTACCGTATCCACAAAACAGTATCCTTCCACCGTTCCTCCTCATGATCAGACTACAGTACTCCTACCGTACCTCCTCATCTCCGATGCACTCCTCGACTCTCGTCGGCCGCATCGCCTCAGGCCATACGACAGAGGGATCTGCTGCCAGCTGCTTGGCTGCAGCACGTTCGACCACAGCTGCAGCACGCGCCGATCGACTGGAACAACAAGAAGGAATTGAAATAGTTATAACAAAAGAATACCCCCTGAATTACCCGTTACACGGAGCAAGGAATAGAGAGCGCAAGAATTTTTATTGAAATTTTTCAGACACCGCACTTCTCTGTTTCGCGCGTAGTGTATAAAAAGATCCAAAACTATTTGAATCAAATCGGTCGTTAAAACTACATCCTCGACCAATGCGCAATACATTGAATGCTAATTTTGCGCCATGAAAAAAATCTTGCCGATAGCACTAAAATTAGACAGTGAAAAGAGCTCGCCGTTCCTAAATATTTCACGAGTTCATCGGGCAATGTGATTCTCCGTTTCAAAGCGACTATTTCTGTGTTCGGGGTTCAGCAATACAGCGAATTAAGAAAACATTGATTTCGCAAAGAACGATCATCACAATTGATTTATGCGAGTAAAGGTCAGGCGAGTTTTCTTCTACAGCTTGACTTTGTGAATTCTTCTTTGTATAGTCTTTGAGCGCCGCTCATTGCGCGTTTCTGAATCGCTCTTTAAAAATATTTTAGAATTTAAATAATTAAAAAATCATTTTCGAAACTCACTCATCCGTCTTCTCTCCATCGAAGACTGGCACTATCTTATCGGATTCTGAATCCTCATTCCTCAGCGATGACGGAATCGCGTAGGAACTGCAATGAGCAAGCATTTTCAACCTATCACATCGTTGCTGCAATCGATCGCTAATAACATGGTGAATACGTGGTCAGCGATCGCTGGACCGTAGGTTCTACACATCATAAAATACATGATGAAACGATTTTCCGATGCTTGTGCGGCGCACTATCGTTGATAGATCGATATCTACCGTACTCCTACCGTACCTGACAGCCTGCATTCGCATGCTCATTCTCCTCATCTTCTTCACCACCACCTTATCCTCTCTGCCCTCTCCATCCATCACACTCTCTTCGCGACCCACGTGGACGAGACCTGAGTACGGTATCGTCAAATATTGCCATTGATCGATGTCAATATTTATACACAGTACCCCCCATCCGAACCAATCGAATTCAGCTATAGGAAGTAATATACCATCAATTATCAACGCCTTCTCATTGAAACATTGTGTACTTATGAAAATCATTCACCCAGATACCGTATCCTCATCCTACCGTATACCTGCGTAGGGTGCTGCATCGATCTCCGAGGATCGCCAGATCGACTTGCCAGAGGAGGAACCAGAAGAGGACTGCGAAGAGCCTGAAATGATTGAGTATCAGATCTCGAGCGGAAAGAAGGAAAAATCAACTGTTTCCCCTTCATTAATATTTGATTTCAGAGAATCTCGCACTCGAGGTTCGTCTCGCAAATTATTCCCCCGTTTTAGAGCTTCTGATAATTTATCTAAACAATTTATCTCTCATCGCACCTATTCCACTATTAATTCCTTACCTCAAGGAGCCTTTCCCTCTCTTCCAAATTGTTTACCAACGTATTTCCCCTAAATTACCCGTTTCATACTTGTTTTAACTATCACTATATCTTCTTATTTTCTCGAATTCTCCCTACTACATTGGGGTCGTCGAAACGCGGCGACTACTACACTTCACTTCAACTACCACACCGTCATTTTAAATTGTTCCTGCCAGTTCCTAGCTACTGGTTTTATGTATTCGCGCATTAACTTGCTGCGATAAAGATATATATATATATATATATATATATAGGAGAAAACTCGCTTTACTAATTAGTCTTGTTCCCTTCTGAGCGAATTGCGCAATACAACATTGATAGGAAATAAAAAAAAGTAAAAACATTTTTTTCTACGATATGATACAATCGCAACCATAAGTGCAGGCGATGCCCTCAAGGATACGGTATCTCACCTTGCTCCCCTCAAGGATACGGTATCTCACCTTGCTCCCCTCAAGGATACGGTATCTCACCTTGCTCCCCTCAAGGATACGGTATCTCACCTTGCTCCCCTCAAGGATACGGTATCTCACCTTGCTCCCCTCAAGGATACGGTATCTCACCTTGCTCCCCTCAAGGATACGGTATCTCACCTTGCTCCCCTCAAGGATACGGTATCTCACCTTGCTCCCCTCAAGGATACGGTATCTCACCTTGCTCCCCTCTTGGATACGGTATCTCACCTTGCCCCCCCCCCTCAAGGATACGGTATCTCACCTTGCTCCCCTCAAGGATACGGCATCTCACCTTGCTCCCCTCAAGGATACGGTATCTCACCTTGCTCCCCTCAAGGATACGGTATCTCACCTTGCTCCCCTCCTTCTTCTCTTCCACTATCTCCATCGCATCCTTATCATCTTCCTCCTCCTTCTCTTCCACTATCTCAATCGCATCCTCATCATCTTCTGCCTTCTTCTCTTCCTCTTCTTTCTTCTCATTCTTGGCTGAGGGGTTCTACAATGATTACATCTGAATCTGAATCAACCACATGGGTACTCAGTGAGAAATAGTACACAAGCAGAGGAGAGCGCTACCGTACCTTGGGCATGAACATGCTGCGGCGACGCGCTTGCTTCTTCTCGGGTACGGTAGCTACCGTAGGCGGTTGGACGGGCGAGGGAGCGAACTGAACATTCATCGATCGATAATTTCGGATTTACAAAAATACCGCAGAAAAAAAGTGATGGTTCTTCTTCTTGTCCTCCGCCTCACTCTTGCTCTTCGATTTCGACAGGACGTCCTGAGATGAGATTATGTTATTACTATGAAACACGAATTTTCCCGGTCAACGACATCAGCTATCAAGTTGAAAAAATAGAGCACAAGAGAGTTCCCAACAAGGACAGTAAAATATAATAGCTCATGAATTAAACAGATCCAACCCCAGGCTGTAAATCCATGGGATTTAGTCGCCCCCCTGGTCGCCAGCCAGCCGGAGGTCCGGAGGCCCGCACTACCGCAATCGTCAACCAGTGGTGCGCAGCCCCGGTCGTCAACTTCCAGCAACCGGGGCCGCGTAAATTTTTGTTCCGGGCCACCGTATTTTGCAAAGCTCCATCTTTGGTAGCACACCACTGTTTCCAACTCTAGTGCCCACCACGCACTGGCCCCAACTCTCACCTCTCCATCCCCTCCCCCGCTCCCACCACTTCCCTTCGAAACTGCCCGAGTATCGCTCCGCTCCAACCATGCCATCACCCTGAAAAGCAAGGATTATTCAAAAAAATAATGAATAAATTGGAGCCACTGGATGGCAGATTGATAGGCAAGATCCCTGCCGTGCTGTTGAGCTAAAGTCTGCATATTTTTATCCCGGGCAGAAAAAAAGAAAAAAAAGCAGCATTTCTTCTCCACTTGAATAGTGACATTAGAGCAAAGGAAAATCCGCAACGATTTCGATATTTCGGAATTCGATTTTTGGGCCGGGTAAATTTATTGATGGCATCTAATTGGTCCCTGTGACCTCTTGAGAGGTAGGTCACTCATCTCTGCACCCACTTGGTCGTCTTTCTCTCCATGGCTCGAGCAGTGGCCGCAGCCTTATCCTCATCCGAAATCGAACGACAGGGCTGCAAAGGGCATAGGTGGGCGGGTGTTGTAGCTGGAAATCGAAGCTGGGAAAAAAGGAGCGAACTGAACATTTATCGATCTATAATTTCGAATTTTCAAAAATACCGGAGCAAAGAAGGGATGTGTCTTCTTCTTGTCCTCTGCCTCGCTCTTGCTCTTCGATTTCGACAGAACGTCCTGATATGAGAATATAGTACAACAATGAAACCCGAATCGAGAGGGAGGGGCGAGCGAGTAAACAACTCGAGACAACGAGGGAGAGTATAGTCTGAGCTAGGGCGGCAAGAACGGGTCACGGGTGACCCGCGCTATTCTCCATTCCGCCGGGTCACCCGATTGTATGACCCTGACCCGTTTCTGACCCGTAATTTCGGGTTAGAAGCGGCTCTCACTCCCTCTCGAAAGGAAGAGGAAGAGCAAGAGAGTGTGATAAAGGGAGAGAGCGCCGAGAGACTCGTCTCTCGGCGCTCTCTCCATTTACCGCACTCTCTCGGTCTTCCTCTTCCTTTCTCGCTCTCACCCTTGACCCGTGTCTGACCCGTAACCGACGGGTCTGACCCGTTTTAGAGGGTCAAAAGGTCAACCCGTGATCCGTTCTTGCCGCCCTAGTCTGAACGTATGGTAATTGACTATGGAGTTCAAGGCAAGAGCCTTTACATAACATAGACTATTTACAACTTTATGTCAGATGTACTCGCAACTTGGGAATTGTTTCATTGTATACAGCATGCGCTGACCTACCTTTGCATATATAAATTTCGTAACCAGGCGATATTGAGATTTACTCCAAATCAACGACCGGGGGTTCAAGGAATGTGGATTTCCACGACCATATGTTAATACGTTACCCATGTTAATAACCATACATGGACAGGGATTGCTGCTGAGCTTCAAAATACGGGAGGGTTCCCACTAGTTCAGCAGCAAAACCGGGGGGGGGGGGGGGGTTGCAGAAATTGGCATCGAAAATTGTAAGCTTTATGGGCACTATCCGAAAACCGCAAGGGTCTTGCTGTTAGCAGCGCAGCAATGGTGTCCACGTTTGAAAAAAAACATAAACGTGCAAGTTAATAAAGTGCAGGTAATCAGGCGGAAGCATACTGCGACCGTTTTGGCTTTAAACATCTGATTTCATCAACGAACTTCTTTACCGTTTTAGCACAGAAAAACGCATCACCCAAATTAGAAATATGCAATCACAGTGAATCGAGTAAGTTAGAATTAGATGAACAGATCGAGCTATGCACGATTAATATTAATAATAAACCCGATAGAAACGTATACAAGGTGAGATCAATATTTTCAAAGATAAGTACCACCTAGATTAATTACACAGCAACCGGCCACTATTATAATAGTTAGTTTACGATTCTCCAATACTACTGTAGTTCATCCATCGAGGGGGTCGGTAGGCGGAAGAAGGCGCAGGCGCCCTGGATTCGATCCAGTGGATCTATCGTCAGTCCCGTCTTCGGATGAACCGCATTGAAGTAGTGCTGGTATCTGCAGTTATCGATTGGCCACTGTAGTCATTAGGCTACCGTACCTCCTACCGTACTCTTTCTTCTTCTCATTTTCTCTCTTATCGATCTGCGCCAGAATCGGCATCCAATCAGTGGCTATCTCTCGTCGAGTCAGCAGTCCCGAACGACCGCCGTTCCCTTGATTGCAACATTTGAGTTAGAATGCTACCGTATTAGGGAGAGTTCGCCAGGTCAGATTTCTCACCTGCGCCTACTCCACTCCTCGCCATCTCAATCATTCGGCTCCTTCTGGCCTCGGCCTCCCTGTACGCATCTTGATCGATCTGGAAAAGGAAATCATTAGTCTGACCCAATGAACTTCCTACCTCATCGATCTGCGTGCACAGTCTACCGTACTCCTCTCCGGGCATTCCGCAGCGGGCTGGCCATTGTGCCACGCGCGACAGCTCGCTGGTACTGCAAGAAATGACAGTATTTTTGAGAAACCGCAACGCATCTTCTTCGCGCCAGAATCAGTTCGCGATGTTCACCTGGTCATTTCCGCCCGTCTCGCGCACTCATCCAACCAAGCGAAAGTTTGGTGTGCTACCGTATCGCACATTGCCGGCTCGTCCACTCGCCGAATCCGCATGTCCACGAGGTCCTTCTGTAATGTAATCGATAAAGCGAGAAACCGCGACGCGTACCTGGCTCAGCGTCTCTGCAGCTGCAGCCCAGTGCGCGTCAAGCAGCGCTGCGCGCAAATCGTGCCGGGCTCTCGTCACGATTCCCGGGATTACGGTAGAAGAGGGAGCGCGATCAGAAGAACCAGCGAGCGACGCCTGAAAATGGCCTGGTGAACCAGAGTTACATGAACGGCTCTATATTTACGAAGTATTCAATGCGCAATACTACACATATATCTTGAATTCACGCCAAAAAATGCGTAATTTACTCGATGCGCATCTTTCATGTTTCAAGCTAGATCCATATATTTCATTTTGTTAAAATGGGTGGTGAATTCGTCCACGCTCTTGAACAAACAAAATAAATTTACGTCGTCTAAAAGCGACAGCATCCCTACAGTACCCACCTGCACATACTCCTCTACCGTAATCCTTCCATCTCCTCTATGCATCGTCATCTCGATAGGCTCCGCCCCCGTTTCCCCGGCAGTTCTCAGCAAGCGAGAGAGCTCATCGGGAACGACGTTACACGTGAGAACGATCGGAATCTGAAGGGAGAGGATTGGGTGAGGGGCACTAGGTCGGATGAGAACTATGATGTCATAGTTCCAAAGTTACTGTAGGCATGGTCAGAGGAACGACACAGTAACCTTGCTTGCAAATCCTTCGAATACCATTCCACCCCATCAATGAACGCCTACGTCAGAAAGAATTGTTTCGATCTGTATAATCAATACCATGTTCCCTACCGTAATCCCTCCTCACCTTCGTCGTGGCGAGAATCTCAGCGAGTGCCGGCCAGAACAGCTTGTCGAGCTCGGCGAAGACAACATCCACCTAGAAGACAGAATAGAATACTGTAGGTTAATATCAATCGAGCATTGATCTAAAAAATACAATCCAGAATGAAAAAATGTCTCAGAAGAAGACTTGCTCACAATGTGTTGAACCGCTGTTGATTCTTTCTTTATCTAGGAAGGCCGAAACCCGAACCTACCAGGTCCTTTTCTAATCTCCCAGTTACAACTACCCTCATTTCCCAGGCTCTCGCGCACTCTCTGAATGACAATAGAGCGCACACATAATAGCCAAACGATGCTCTGTTCATCCCAGTGGTCGAAAGGGTAGGTCGCAAAAATTGTTAAAAGTGGGCACGTTTCTAAAATTTTAATGTGAAATCGTTGAAAATGGGTACGTTTTTACAACTTTATAAAAAAATACTAAAGCATGGGCACGTTTTCAACTTTTGCACTGGTCTGAACCTCAAAACTGGGAACGTTATGCCATTTTGGACCTACTTTTCGACCACTGGTTCATTCTATCTCTCTCTAGCACGGACGATGAAGCATCCAACTGACGTGTTCGATGACAACGAGAGTGTGCAGTCTTCCCCTCTTCTCCTCCTTCTTCTTCTCCTCTCCTCCACTCTTAGCAGAGAAGAACGAGGATATGCCACCCGCAGGCTTAGAGGATACCTGACAATGAAAACAATATTGTTTTTAAATGTTGTTGTTCCAAATTACCCAAAACGTAACTTCATCTAACCCCATTTGACTAGCCGATTTCTTGCATTCAAACAGTTACAAAACAAACTTGGTGGGCACACATCAATTCTAAGCCCACACATTCCCCGGATATAAAATGCATTACATATAGTTCCCACTGTACTCCTGTATAACTGGTATTATTGATAAACAGTACATTAATCTCACACTATGATTGGCGATTGCGCCAAGTAGTTTGGCCTTCATATTCGCTCCCGTTCTCGATTCATCGGGCGAACTCTCGAGGAGCGAGAAACCGATCTCGGATGAGAGCGCGCGGATCTGCAAGAGATATTGCAATTAGAATAATTTTCTCGTTTTCTCTAAAACTTGATACATTTTGTCAGAATTCTTTTGCAACAAAGATCTAAAGCGTGTGGTCAAATTGCCTGTCCACAAGAGGTAACACAGACTTTTGATAATGAATCACCCTTCGACAATAAGAGACCACATCGAAACCAAATTTCCCCTGGACAGGAACCACTCACGTAGGCCGTCTTTCCGCATCCGATGGGCCCGCAGAGGACGAGAGGATTCGGAAGACCGTGGTCTTCATCGCGCAACTCGAAGTCGGAATCAGAATCCTAAAGAAGGAAATGGAGCATACAACTAGATCAGTCTATCACACTGACGATAAGGAAAAAGTCACTATTTTGCGCGGGCATTTAAATATTCCAATGCGAAATAGCAGCTAGACTAATGCCGAACATTTCCTACAAGACCAAAACCCATGGCCTAAAGTAGCCATTCAAACTTGGCCTAAAGTATCCATACAAACTTGGTCTACAGTATCCGGCCATAAATCGATAATCCCTCACCTCTTGCTCCTCTCCATCCGAGTAAGATCCTCCTTTCCGCTTCCGCTTCTTCGCTTTAGGAGGCTTAGGCGTCTTCTCCTCTGTAAGATGAGGATTATTGATTTGTTGATTATTACTCAAAAGAAATATACAAGCTTTGAAAATGATCGATCGGTTATATAATTGCACAAGTATGAGCGGGATTGTTCAATCCACATACAGCAAGGTAAGTAAGAAATATGATACAACATTTCAACCGGGTGCATAAAGATGGCAAGTACTCGTAAAATCAATATTCCAAGAGTAGGCCACACACCCTCCGCGCACACTTTGTCCAGTCGCTTCTTCCACTTCTGCAGCCATCGCTTGCCACTCGCCAGCACCTGCGATACCGTAATTGCTACCGTAACCACAATACGGTAACCTTCAACCGTTCCTCCTCCTCATCAAACTACAGTACTCCTACCGCACCTCCTCATCTCCGATGCACTCCTCCACTCTCGTCGGCCGCATCGCCTCAAGCCACACGACAGATGGATCTGCAGCCAGCTGTTTTGCTGCAGCACGTTCGACCAGAGATGCAGCACGCTCCGATCGACTGGAACAATGGAAGGAATTGAAATATTTATAACAAAAGAAAACACACTGAATTACCCGTTACACGAAGTAAGGCATGGAGAGCGAAAGAATTTTTACTGAAATTTTTCAGACACCGCACTTTTCTGTTTCGCGCGTAGTACATAAAAAGCGTTCACGATCTAACACGGAACGTACGAAATCGGTCGAGACTACATCCTCGACCTATGCGCAATAGTGCTAATTTTGCGAGAGATATGCAAAACATCTTGCCGATATCACTAAAATTAGACAGTGAAAAGGGCTAGCCTTTCCTACATATTTCACGAGTTCGGCGGACAATGCGATTCTCCGTTTCAAATTATGACTATATCTGTGTTCGGGGTCCAGCAATACAGCGAATCAAGAACGCATTGATTTCGCAAACAACAACCATCACAATTGATTTATGCGAGTAAAGGTCAGGCGAGTTTTCTTCTACAGCTTGACTCTGTGAATTCTTCTTTGTATTGTCTTTGAGCGCCGCTCATTGCGCGCTTCTGAATCGCTTTTTAAAAATATTTTAGAATTTAAATTTTAAAAAAAATCAATTTCCGAAACTCACTCCTCCGTCCTCTCTTCATCGAAGACGGGCACCATCTTATCGGATTCTGAATCCTTCTCCCTCAACGATGACGGAATCGCGTAGGAACTGCAATGAGCAAGCATTTTCAACCTATCACATCGTTGCTGCAATCGATCGCTAATAACATGGTGAATACGTGGTCAGCGATCGCTGGACCGTATGTTCTACACACCATATAATATATGATGAAACAATTTTCCGATGCCACAGCGTGTCAGAGAGGGGAAAAAAGCTCATTTGCGTGGCCCATCTAATCTCCTTCATTATCGGATTAACGAGACAACGGAGCGGTCTAAAATGAGGGTTCTTCGAACATTTGAGCATATTACCGTTGAATGAAATTTAAATCAAGGAAAAGCTCTTGGTTGATTTGTGGGCAAAGGGTTTATGCACCTCTGTGCACAAACGCCGCGTCCCTAACTTCACTCCCCTTTGAGGAGATGTCTCCGAAGTGACCAAAACAGTCGATTTTTGCTGTTTTCGCAGGGTTATTAGAACATTTGCGCATACTACCGTTGAATGAGATCGAAAATTTCGAAAAAAAAATTCGATTCGAAATCGAGGAAAAGCTTTTGGTTGATTTGTGGGCAAAGGGTTTAAGCACCTTTCTGCACAAACGCGATATTTTTAGCTTCACTCCCCTAGGAGGAGATGTCTCTGGAGTGGGCAAAACTGTCTATTTCCACACGATTGCTTTCGAATTGCATTATGTTTCAGTCAAGAATGACGACTCATCTATCAGATTAGCTAACACTTCTGTCGGAATCGAATAATTAGGATCTGTTTCACCATAATATTATTATCGGATCCTCTCGTTCCACGCTACTGGGGCTGAATTTCCACAGACCTACTCGGAGGGCGAAAAGTAGGCACAGTGATAGGGAGATTTCGCTCCGAGAATCGATGGGCCACGCAAATGAACCTATTTCCCCCATCTGACACGCTGTGGATGCTTGTGCGGCGCACTACCGTTCATCGATCGATATCTACCGTACCACTACAGTACTCCTACCGTACCTGACAGCCTGCAGTCGCATGCTCATTCTCCTCATCTTCTTCACCACCACCTCATCCTCTCTGCCCTCTCCATCCATCACACTCTCTTCGCGTCCCACGTGGACGAGACCTGATTACGGTATCGTCAAATATTGTCATTGATCGATATCAATATTTACCTACAGTATCCCACAAGCAAATCAGTCGAATTCAGTAATAGGAGAAGTACTATTCCATCAATTATTAACGCCTTCTCATTGTATCATCGTCAACCTTCGTAAATCGATATCCCTTCCTACCGTATCCCCATGCTACCGTGTACCTGCGTAAGGTGCTGCATCGATCTCCGAGGATCGCCAGATCGACTTGCCAGAGGTGGAGCCAGAAGAGGACTGCGACGAACCTGCAAAGATTGAGTATCAGATCTCGAGTGCAGGGAAGGAGATTACTCGTTTCACTAATTCATCTTATTCCCTTCTGAGCGCCTTGCGCAATACCACACTGATAGGTATTGAAAAATGTAAAAAAAACCCTTTTGTTCGATATGATACACTCGCAACCATAAATGCAGACATAGATGATGTCCCTTAAGGACACAGTATCTCACCTCGTTCCCCTCCCTCCTCCTCCTTCTTCTCTCCCTTCACAATCTCTTCCACTATCTCCACCACATCCTCTTCCTCTAATGCCGTCTTCTCCTTCTCTCCTTTCTTCTCATCCTTGACCGAGGGGTTCTACAAAGGTCACATCTAAATCAGCAAACTCTAAACCACATGGATACTCACAAGGGAATGGTCATTCCATAATTTAAAATTGTGGAAAATGACCTATACCCGAAGCAATCGGGTCCAATTCAGACCACATATTACTTTTAAAAATGTGCACACGGGCATCTGGAGTCGAGAAATTGTGACCTACCCTTTCAACGGAAAATTTCCTATAGCTGAGTGCGAGTGCATCATCCAATCTCACTCCCTCGTTCCCATGGTCGTCGTGGTGTAGTGGAAAACGATTTTCGCGACGCATTTTTTTTTTCGCGGGTTCGAATCTCGGCCCGTCCAAAAATTTTGCAAAATGCTCATACATAGTCATAGTTATAGTTACGAGTTCTGGTGCACACAATACATGCATTGTACTTTGTTTCCATGTAATGCCGCACGAACAAATGACCAAGTGTGTCGTGATTTATTTTCGTAGTGTATTGTGGTTCACACCTGCCACGTTATAATATGAAAATATGCTTGTTGTATAATATATCTGAAATCGGGCACATTTCTATGAATCAAACGTTTGCAAAATTTCGGGCCAAGATTCGAACCCGCGACTGCAAAATGTGACGTGAAAATCCTTATCCACTACACCACGACGACCATGGAAACTAGGGATTGAGATTGGATGATGCACTCGCTCTCAGCTATAGGGAAATTTTGCGTTGTAAGGGTAGGTCACAATTTCTCGACTCCAGGTGCCCGTGTGCACATTTTGAAAAGTGATCTGTGTTATGCATCGGACCCAATTGCTTCGGGTATAGGTAATTTTCCCCAATTTTAAATTATGGAATGACCATTCCCTTGTCAGTGCGAGATAGTACACAAACCGAGGATAGTACCACCGTACCTTGGGCATGAACATGCTGCGGCGACGTGCTTGCTTCTTCTCGGGTACGGTAGCTACCGTAGGCGGCTGGACGGGCGAGGGTTTGGGAGCGAACTGAACATTTATCGATCGATAATTTAGAATTTTCAAAAATACCTGAGCAAAGAAGGGATGTGTCTTCTTCTTGTCCTCTGCCTCACTCTTGCTCTTCGACTTCGACAGAACGTCCTGAGATGAGAATATAGTATAACAATGAAACCCGAATCTTCCCGGTCGAAGCAGAAACAAGAGAGCAGAAGAGCCTTCCCAGCAAAGGCAAGGATATCGACTATTTCGCAGACAACACATCTACAGTGACCCTGCTCTACCGTATTCGCTCGGGACGGGTCGTTCTCTTTCCCGCCCACCTCCTTAGACATCTTCATGCTGCGGCGGCCCTTGCGCTTCGCTTGCTCCAATTTGGCCTGCAACGGGGGAGATGAAGGAAAGGAGGAACATAAATTCAGAGACTTCCGGAATCTCCAACTCCAAAAAACTACACATTTTTTACAACTGTTCTCCTCGCATTTAAAAAAAATTCTATTTTAGATTAAATATTAAACATACTGTTAGAGTAGAAAGTGTAGCAAAAGTAGTGTAATGATAAACTCGGAACGGAAGAAAAAAAATATAGCAATTTTTTTCCCGTTCCGCTAGTATTATTTACGCATTGTACAGTACCTCGACTAGCTGAGTGTTGCTGCCGCTCTTCTCGGCCAAACTCGTGTCCCGTGATTCGATGCTTCGAATAGACTGCAAAAGACAAAATGAATCATCCCCGATGTTTCCTTCATATTCGTAAATCGTCTGAAACACTGAACGACCTCGATCTCCTCTGATCTGCTGCTGTGCTGCTCAGCCGTGTCCAGAGACTGCAACATTATTATTAATCAATATTTCACAGAATTGCATTCTGTATTTTCGAGCTTTAACACCTTTTCGCCGACTATAGCGAATGCTAGTCTTTGTATACAAGATAGATCGATACAATTCGGCACTAGGTCGGATGAGAACCAAAAAAAATACCCTTCCCAGTAGGTTCAGTAGCAGTAGGTTCCCTTCTGTGAAAGTTCTACAGAAGGGTCCTTTTTTGGCTCTCATCCGGCGCAGTGCCTACAATTCTCACCTCTCCATCCGCTCCTTCGGCCCCTCCACTTCCTTTCGAGCCAGCGGGAGCCTCACTCCGCTCCAACCATGCCATCACCCTGGTAACACAAGATTAATCCACGCATTAACACCTCCAAACACCGTACTGTCCTCTACATTGATATACCATGTCTAGGTCACTCAGATCAGGTTGATCTTTGATCTCTTCACTCACTTGGTCGTCTTTCTCTCCATGGCTCGAGCAGTGGCCGCAGCCTTATCCTCATCCGAAATCGAACGGCAAGGCTTGTTTCGGTCCTTGTCTTCGTACGGCTGCAAAGGCACCGTCTCACAAGTGCTCAGGCAAACCAAAGAGCAATGAATAATAGGAGAATTGCAAAGAAATCCCCTCGTGCCTGATCAAAGTGCAAGCTGTTTGATGATTAAAGACGATGGAAATGGATTCATCAATTGGTTTATTTCCTCGATGTTTTGTTTCATATGTGAAGGTTAGCAGAAGTCAAAACGATTCAAAATTAGAAAGCGCAATGCAGATACATGCTTCAGAGGAGATAAAAAAGCGCCCGAATTTCAAACCGGATGATTGCAAGCTCTGATGAATGGAGAAAAGGTATTGAAGTCGAGATGAAAGAGCGATTCAGCGAAAGAAAAAATATAACAGTTCTTCACGGGGTTTGTCATTTGAGATTAATTTGTTTTCGAAGTTAGCAACTGATTTGGGACTGTTTTTTACCTTCAGTAGACTTCTAAAACAATGTACACCCCCCCCCAATCATTCGGAAACCCGATTCACGGTACTCCGATCTCACATTTTTCGCGGCTACCGTAACCGTCGTCTCCTCCTTCTTCGCGGGAGCCGCGCGAATCTGAAAATTCAAATAATAAAGATTAAAAAATATTTAAATAGCACGACTTCATACTTCTACGCAATGGTGAACATTGTTGGTTATTTTGTACTATCACACGATCGGCAACTGTCGCTACCAAGATTCACCCAACATAAACAACATGTGAAGCCCCGGTCACGCAGGTTGGAAATCAGTTTTATGCCTGCATGTGAACTTCGATTTCCGATTAAAAATAGGGGGGGGGGGCGAGGTGTTTTCAGGCCATGTCCATTCATGGTTGCACGCTGTTCCCCTCGACTAGATACTTTAGGTACGCATATGACCCCTGAGCACTGTGAAGCCCCGCTCAAACAGGCACTACATCAGTAATTACGTTCGCCTTGAAATATCGATTTCCCAGCAAAAGTCGATAAATTCAACGCCTAGTTAGCCGAATAGAGACCCTGGCTCAAGTCCCTTCAATACCAAACAATTACAAATAATATTTATTGTTTTCACCCGAAATCCGAAGAGTCACTGTATCCTACTAGGATTCAACGAGTATATAACACATGTGAAACACAGTTTAAATAGGTATAGGTACTACATTACTAATCACGCCCGCCATAAAGTATCGATTTCCCAGTAAAAGGCGATAAATTCACAGCCAAATAGCGGTCCTGCATCAATCAACTAAATGCATGCTTCATCAGTTGGTTAAACTGTGAAGTAATTTCCATAGAGCGCTCACACAAAACGGCATCTTAGGAAGTCTTCAAGCCGGCAGTCCGTTGGCACCACATCGGATGAGAAGTAAGACGTCATGCCTTCTTTGATATATCAAAAGCGGCATGACGTGATAGTTCTCATCCGGCCTAGTACCAGTCTGTTTCGTCATCCCAATAGCTCACCACTCCGCTTCTCCTCCTCACACTCTTCTCGACGGGCTTCGATTCTTTCGCCAGAGGAGAAACCTTGACGGGAGTGGCTGGGAAGATCTGCAAGGACAGTAACATTAATTATATTAATTTTAAAACATTTATAAGGATTCTTTGATATTTCGAAAAAAATAACGACTCAATCACACCATGATACTCGGTTTCAGTCAGCAGCTATAAGCTTGCCGTGACTTGATTCGAACGATTCCCGCCCATCCCCATTTTTGAAACGCAAAATCTCCACCTTGGACTTCCTCCTCTCCTTCTTCTCCACTGCTTTTGGCTCCTCCGGAGGCTAAAAATTAAATTTATATATTTTAAATCAATTTTTTTCATCTTATTTCACCTCCATTTTCAGTCGAGTTTCATTGTTTTGTACAGTCTTCACGAACATCGATCTACGCATATCCTCGCGCTCCTTTCAATTTTCGATTCTTTTTACAAATCTCGGCTACCGTACCCCGTCCCTCACCTGAATCCGCACACTCCTCCTTCTCTCCGTTCGCTTCTTGATATCGATCGGCGGCTCCTCTCTGACTACCGTATCCTCGACGGCTGCTACCGTACCCGCGTCGGCCGCTACCGTACCCTCGACCTGCTCCTCATTCGGTCGTTCTTCTATGGGAGTGAAGAGCGCGTGAGCGACAGCCTTACGCCGCTGAAAGCAATTAATTGTTCTTTGCATAGTTTAAACTAAAATCGTTGGATATTACACAATCAATATTTCGGCAATCTATCTAGAAGATCAAAGATCAAGGATCAAGCTCTCCACCTCGTCTCTCTTCTCATCCATCTCACTGTCCGTCGTGAGAACCGAATCTGGCGAGTTCACTGCAAGCAATGCTTTTCTCATTTTCGTGGATTGTCATCGACCAAGCCAATTCTTGCTTCACAAGAATGTGCCTCATATTAAGTCAGAAAGAACTAGTCATTTCGGAGTAAAATCTACCTCTCATGTAATCCTCATAATACACATCGGGCGACTGCGGGGGATTGTCCAAGGTTGAGATCTGGAAAGGGGCAACTTTTCTAATAAATCGATAGCAAGCTAGCTACCGTAATCCAAATCAATCAATACAGTTACAGTACCTCTTCGGCTGACGCATCGTCTTCGCTAACGGAGGGTACGGCGGAGACTCCTGAATTTTATACTTATATAAATTATAAATTTGAAGGGGGCAAAGACGCCTTACTACCCGCACCGTTTATGTTTCACTGGCCAGGTAAGGATCACGAGTGGCAACTCACCGATACTCTTTCTCTTCCTTTTCTTCTTCTGTGCTTCTTTCTTTGCCTCCTGCTCGAGTTCCTCAAGCTGGAACAGACAATTGATTACCAAAATACGATTTAAACCTAGATCAAAGAAGATTAAAGGGGATCACCCGCAGATGAAAAACGCACCGTCACGATTCAAGGCCTAGTTGTGCAAGGCACCCTAGGAGAATCCTATGGTAGAACTTGAGGTTGATTCGAGACCGACCCGGGCGCCTTAGACCAATAGGCCATGCATACCAACTCTAGAGCGACGGTGCCATTTCATCAGTGGCCACGTCCAACGAAAAGATAGCATATTTCACATAAGATCAACAGGGGACTGGAGCTTTGACTGTACGCTACCCATGCATTGTTTTGCCAGGGGGGGAGTGTTTCCCCGTTCCGCGCCAAGCCATCACCCCCCTCCCTTCTATCCCAGTCTACAAAGCAGGGGCAGAGCCGAGAATGATCTTAGAAGGAAGAAAATCAGCCCACACGGCTCGTTAGGACAATGAAGAAACAAACTTGATCTTGTGGGATCTTGTTATATTCAAACCACCACCATTTACTCTACTATTTAAGTGAGAGGGTTACTTAATGGCGGGATCCGTCGCTAAAGAGAGGCAGTCCTCATTTCGCAACCCGAGGGTGCACAAACAGGCTAGGGAGAGCGCGCGCGCTAACTTCGCCGGGTTAGAGTGAAGGGGCAGACGCGTGTTGCGTGCGTTCACGGTCTGCCTTAACTAGCAGTGCCCAGTAATAATTTAGTATGACCTTACGCCTAACAACCCCTTGTAAGCTATATGAGAAGGAAGAGTTAGGGAAAGAATCTTGAGAATGTAGATGAGTGCGCGGGCCTGGCACTGAAGCAGTGTCGGTTTACCATATCCCGGAAGGTGATTACAGTATCCAAAAGTACCGTACCCGCTGCTGCTCCCCCTCGTCCGGGTCGTCCTCTGGCATGCGCGTTTTGTCGGCGCGCTGAAGAAGAAAATCAGTTATCGATTGATTGGGGATACTGTAGCTCACCCATCCAGGCAGCGGCGGGATCAGCTTGTACTGCAGACGGCGGGAGACTCGGACCTTTATATCGATTGAGATTACGTGTGTTCGAGCACTAAATTGACTGTCTGCTCAACCCTACGTACCCTAAGGTACCAAATATCCTGAGAGCTACGCGATGTAACCAACCTTCCTGTACTTGTTGGCTATGTTCTTGCCAGTCTGGGCGGAGAGGGACGACTTGCGGGGTGGAGGATAGGGGCGATCCGCCCTCAAGATGCCTCGAAGATCAGCGGGCGCCGGATCCATTACGAGCACCTTAAATCGATCTTTAGTTTTATAAAAATGAAGCAAAACGTGATGAACGAGAAGAGAAAATGGCGAACCACCTCTCGGTGCTTGGCCATTGAGCAGGAATGAATGAATGCTTTTAAATTATCAAAAGTATACGTGCAATTTTGCTTTTGCATAGAACAATAATTGATCATATTTTGCGTTGATGTCTGTTGCTAGTCGAAGGCAAAGCGACTTACGCAATCGAATTGCTCTTTCCTCGTCCTTTTAGTTCCCCTCGGTACTGCTGCCTTAGGCGCAATGGAAGCAAGACGCTCTGGCTCCTTGCGAGAGCGACCGGAGCGGCGCACCTTGATGATACACATTGTAAATCTTACATAGTCAGTATTAAACTTTAGCACAAGAAAGGATCTTGGTTCTGCACAGCTAATTTGTAGGAAAAAAGTAAATAGAACGAACATCGCTGTCGGCCGATTGGGCGTCGCCTGATTGGTGAGCCGTCGATGGAGAGTCCTGCTGCTTTTCGAAGTCTCTGACGACGTCGTCGACTGAAAGCAAGCATCGTCAACTTTTAAAATTCGATTAACTTGCGCAAGATAACAAGATAGCTTGCCTATCTTCTTCAAGACTTTCTTCACTTGTAAACCACAGCTCCCCGAGCTCATGGTTTAGTAGACCAGGACTGCAATAGAAAACTTGTAAAAACAGCAGCGGAAAACAATTAAAATCAATTAATTATCAAAAGCCGAAATTCGCGCGCAAATGAGAACCGCGAAATCGTGTCCGTAAAATAGTTCTTAAGTACGGTATTATGAGTTTGAACGTTACGTTGTGTCAAACATACAAATTATTTCAAAATCTAATTATTTGTTTTCACCGGTGATCACCTCTCTTAAACCTTTATTGAATTTCTCTAATTTCTAAGTGATTATTGATTATGCATCAACATGTTCCAGCTGCACAATTTGAATGCTCGTGTCTATGTTTGAACGCGCGCGCTCACTTGTTTTCGCCTCTACACCGGCTGTCTGCAGTTTCCCGCTCGCACTGTGTGCCAAGTCTCCATTCGAAAAACAACATTGCTATTCTCCAGATTAGCAAGCTTATCGTCAGGGAAATGTCGAAGAGAGTGGTCAGTTTGCATCTTTTCTCTCCAGTAGGGTATTCACACACGAGGCTCTGTCATAGAATCCCAGATTGGATCCAATTGGAGCGATAGTGTTACCGATGATAGAACCTGGGCATTTCCTTGGTTCTGAGCGAAATCTCAAGAGGGACTTCTAAGCCAGGGAACAGGACCTTTCGACACATTCCCTTTCAGAAACTTGCGCCCATCTTCGAGACTCGTGCTAAGAAGTCGAAGGCTGAATCGGATCAGGAAGTGGACACAACCCCGACGAAGGAGAGGACGCTGGTCGCCTGGAATGTCGCCGGAGTGCGCGCGTGGGTAAAGGTACGTACCTCACAGGATTTTCTCGTGATTCCATTTGGAATCTCTTCGTGAACTCACATCAGCTCCAAATTGGTTACTCGTGCACGTTCATGCCTGTCTCATGTCTCGTTCATGTCTTTCTGTCTATATGGGAAGCAAACGCCATGAAAAATCATACAATTGTCGTGTCTAATCACTCAAGTTGAGTCAGTTCTTCCCCAGCATCCTTTGATCACATATGCACCTTATTATTCCGTTGTGTATCGGTCATCTGCACCAGTGGTGGGCACGGTCCGGCCCAAATTTGATGGCATTAGATTATCTCATAGGGGCATCTCATTAGGAGAAAAGGCATTAGATTTTTAGAACGACCGTTCCATAGCCTACTTTGAGCCACAATTCTGGAAGATTTGAACAAGTTCTAAAATTTTGAAAATTTCACCCTATCCACGGGCATTAGATTTTCTCATGGGGTTATTTGATTAGGATCAAAGGGGGGGGGGTAGATTTTTAGAATCACTGTTTGGCAGGCTACTTTGAGCCAAAGTACTGGAGGAACTGAACAAATTCGTAAAAATTCTGGCCCGTTGCCTGCCCACGTATGATCTGCACATTATTATTGTAAACAACGCTAGGTGGTGTAATCGGCCTCACCGCACTATACCACCTAGCGTAGTCATTCACGGCTGTAAAATCGCTTAACGTGGCTGCACCTTTACCTTTTTTACCTTTTAGGAACAGTCTAATTGCAGAAGGGCGGTCACTCTCTCCTCCCCTCGCTCAGTGCAGACATCGTCTTCCTCGGGGAGACCAAGTGCGAGGAGATTCCGCCCGAGTTGACTGCCACTCTCAAGGGATACCACGCCACTCTCCTCCCATCCACTGGCAAGAAGGGATACGCCGGAGTCGCACTCTTCAGGTGGGGAAGTCGAATACGCGGGTATCAATCCAGACATGAGAGAACAACAAAAAACGAGGATTACGGTCGTTGTCTGTAACTTTAGGAATATTTTTTCATGGTTTTTCATAACTTTTATACGAGTTGAGAGCATTTCTAAACTTTCCTAATGAAACAATGCTGAGTATAAGTCTGTCTCTCTTCGTTTTTCATGCTCTCTCGCTCAGCGAGAGATTGTGTAAACCGAAGAGAGTCAGACGTGGTACTATCATTTTGCAGTAAGGAGAAGCCGCTGAGCGTCTGGAAGGGCATCGGCGTCGAGGAGTTCGACGGTGCAGGAAGACTCATTATTGCAGAGGTACGGGCTGAGTCTGATTCTCTTCATGTTTCATACTCTCGCAGGTTAGAGAGAGCGAGAGAGAGTGGAAATATGAGAGAGTCAAAAGACGTCTCGTGATATGACTCACTCTTCCCTTTCCATAGTGAGCACGTGAATTGAAAAGAAACATGATTTTACTCGTTTAAACCGTCGCTAAGACGTCGCTAACTGGTTTTCCGTATTACCCAGTGCGAGATAATATGGAAAATTGGGGAGAGTACAGTACTCATCACTGCTCATTACAGTATCCGACCTTCTACTTCCTCGGTGCGTACGTGCCCAACAGCGGGCGTGGACTGGTGAGTATTGATTTTTTATATTTTATTTCTGACCTACCTCGATTCTGATCTATCCTTTCCATCTATCTTTACAATACAACAGCGACTGTACAATCCTGGAGACGAATGGTGTCCGATGTTGACCGCGAATCGAATGATTATCAAGAATTTATTTTTCTTAACGATTACGGTAGCTGCACTCAGTCCGTGATTAATCGGCTACCGTAACCCCGTGCTTTCTCAGGTGAACCTGGAGAGTCGCGGTCGATGGGAGAAGCAAATGAGGGAGAAGCTGGCTGAATTGGACGGGAAGAAGCCAGTGATCTACGGAGGAGATCTCAATGTCGCTCATGAGGAGATCGGTGAGCGAACCCTGAGAAATCAAGGGATTACGATAGAAATGAATCACGGACTGATCATTTGGCGAGTGTGATATTGTCTTGAATCAGGAAACCACCTAGGAAGTTCTTTTCGGTTCCGTTGTCATCTAGCCACTACAAGTTTCAAAATTTTCTCGTTTTGTTAGGGCAATACTAGAAAATATCTGGAACTTCACTGACAGAGAGGCACTTCTTCGTTTTCTGGCCACACCCCCCCCCCCTCCCCCTCATTTCCCATCCCCGCCCATCATTGAGGGGTTGAACGGCCGAAAATCAGGGAGGAATACTTAGAAATGAGTGGGCTAGATGAGGGGGGGGGTGGCCAGAAACCGAAGAAGTGCCGACAGAGAGATATCAGCTTCATTCGGAGAGAAAAAAAAATTGTGTATAAGCATGGTCGATTCGAGAAGATTACTATCACGGCAGATCTGAGTTGTACAAATGGGTTCTCTGAAACCTGAAGTGTGCAGTTCAAAATATCTAGTAATTTATGATGCTGCCAAATCATGGTCTTTTCACTCCATAATATCTTGGAAAGCCGAAGACAGCTGTCATGCACTAGATAGATTATGTCGCAACCGTGGGAGTGCTAATTTGCTGATTGTTGTCTGCATACGTGGAGTTTTATAACCCGGGAGGGTGCCCACTAGTTCAGTGACAAAACCGGGGTTTTTCGGAAACTGGTGCTCTAAAACTGGCAGAAGTATTATCCAAAGCCGGGAGAATTTTGCTGCTAGAAGCAATGGTGCCCATGTTTGGTTGTCTGTTATCATACGGGTTTTTGAATTCCTAAGGAACACTTGTTCAGATCTGGCGAATCCGAAATCGAACGCGAACAAGACTGCCGGGTTCACTGACCAGGAGAGAGAGGACATGACTGCAATGCTCGAGGCGGGATTCGTCGACACCTTCAGATCACTCCACGAAGAGAAGTGAGATCTACCAATTATTGATTTGCTCTCTACATTTTACACTCTTTCTCTCTTTTTAGTTAAATTGAAGAGCCTCAGTCTGTCTCTGTTTCATTTATTGCATTGCTTGCCAAACAGGGCTAGCAATTTTGGGGTTTCTTGTGCCTGTTCTTTCTGGATGATTGAGAGATCACGCCGAATATAGATTTTTCGGAAACGTGACATAAGCAAATGTCATGATACGTCCCTGGGCAGCGAGAGTGTGTGGTATAAGAAGAGGGTTTGTCCAGCGGCCTCAATTAATACCACGGCTTGCTAAACGGTGCCAGTGATATTGGGGTTTCTTATGACGACTCCTTCTGAGTGATTGAGATAATCAGGCCGACTACGGTATCTTCCCAGCGCAAACTAATCGATATCAGGGTCGCGTACTCGTTCTGGTCGTACATGGGCGGGGCGCGGGAGAAGAACGTTGGCTGGAGACTGGACTACTTCCTCACCAGCAAGAGGATCGCCGAGGCAGTCTCTGTCAGTGAGATGGTAGAGGACGAGAAGAAGACCAGTGACCACTGCCCCGTGATGCTCAGAATCACCATCTAGACTAGAGTTTCACTGCTTCTTCGTTCTACCGGATTTTCACTGTTTCTTGATTCATTCCACTGGAATTTCACTATTTCACTGTTACTTCATTCTATGCACTTTCTAGACTTGTGAGAGAGTGTAGAGAATGAAGAGAACATGGCATCGTTACTCGATTTCTAATTTAAACTACCGAACCACTGCAAACTGACTTTATTTTGGCTAATGTTTACTGAGTTTATCCAATTTGTCGATAAGTTAGTGATTGATGTCCAATGCTCACCCCGTTCTGATTTGTTGTATTGCTGATCTCATCAACTGTTTTGATTCAACTTGTACTTTGCAGTAAATGGGTTTATCTCTCTCCCGCGACATCTCGGTCACAACAGAAATAGTTTAATAGAGATCAAAGATCGATATAGAGATAAAAGTGGTACTCGTATGAAGAAAGCTATCACGAACCTGACCGGCCAATCAATTTCAGTAAATAACTAGCGGATCCGGAAAATACAGAGCCGGGAAGTATAAAGCCATGAAGTGCGCAACAGGTAATTATCTACAGCATGACATCATCGGGACTGGCAATTAGGTCGTCG
Organism: Pristionchus mayeri; assembly: GCA_036245805.1. Classification (NCBI taxonomy): domain Eukaryota; kingdom Metazoa; phylum Nematoda; class Chromadorea; order Rhabditida; family Neodiplogasteridae; genus Pristionchus; species Pristionchus mayeri. Next base: position 16,730,012 of record BTRK01000001.1, on the reverse strand, counting down.
ATAACTACGGTATTAGGAGGACCGGACTGAGAGGGAGTGCTGTCCGTTGCACGGAGTGCCCGTGCCGATAGAAGATTTTGAGGAACGTACTGTAAAACCGGTAATTAGGATTTGGTGGATCCGGAACCGGAATTTGGCACATACCGTAGCGTCCTGCTCCTTCCTGCTCCCGGAACTTGTGAGCGTGTAGCAGACGCGCTTCCGGATCGGGTAGACCTTGCTGGAATGAGACGATTGGCTAGGGATGATGACACATCACCTCTCTAATATTGACCTTTCCAGTCCCCATTCTACAGGGTGAGCGATAGGTGAGAGATCCCAGATAGGGCGAGATTACCCTCTCGCATCTAAGGAAATAGTAATGCTAATTGGATTGTTCTGAAGTGCTCAAATTGGGAAGACAGGAAGTCGAAGACGATTAAAACAGCGAAAAAGGAAGTGAATAGCGGAATAGAGAGATCAAAGTCCAAATAACTCACTCAAGCGCCCTCTTGATCTCCCTGTGCTTGTAATTGTAGCAGAAGGATGAGGTGATGCCGTGCAGATGATAGCCGATGGTGACAACCGGGCCGAGGTCCATGAACACCACCTGCAACAGGGATGAATGAGGAATGAGGAGAATGATCTTTTTTGCTGAATATCTCAGCTTTAGAAGGAATACCACGGTCTCTAGAGATGGTACCCGAATTTAGAACTTTACTGAGTAATCAATACTTCCAAACAACTCCGCAGTTTCGATTACTAGTAAGAGTATTTCTAAGAGCAATGTACAAGCTATTGCATTTTCCGATCCCGCTTGTCATTAGATGATCAGTGAAAGATATTCGTCCCCCAACAGTTGCGAAAGATCCTCCCTCGCGAATGGGATATTCAGAATATCTTACGATTTCTGTGAAATACGGGCGCCAAAGGTGATCTATGTGCATGATTCTCGGTCATCAATAATTCCGTGTCTCATCTTGATCTTTCCAGTCCCTACTTCAGGCTACTTCTCTATTCACTGAAGGTCTTTCGTTCCGGAATCGCGCACATTGCACATTGGACTCTGTTAATTTGTAGTCGCCCTGAAGCAAAAGTCTCACGAGGACTTGAGACTCGATAGCACCTGGCGTCAAATGATCGAGAAACCAACGGGAATTCGCTTAATTCGGCAAAAATCACGCATCCGACCCCACTCGAAAGCCACCGTACCCTCTTGACGATCATGTCGTAGCCGTACAACGTGCTGGGCAGCACCGAGAACACGAGGACGCAGAAGATCACCGTGAGCGTCAGGGAGTTCGCCTGAAATGTTGGGGTACGGTAGGTTCGCCGGGTCATCTCTTCTTACCTGTCCGACCAGGTCCTTCATGCCGCGTCGCTTCAGCGACAGTGGCTGCTTGCTGCTATTCTGTAGCCAGGAGATTATGTGTGTGTCCTAGTGAACTACCGTACCTTCTCTGAGCAGGGCGGCTCCGGGAGCGATTTGCGGATCGATAAAAACTTGGCGAGGAAGATGATGTAGACGATGAAGAGCGCGAATCCATCTATGAGCTGCAATTATCGATCGTTATTTTCCGTTCCACAAATATTCTTTGTTCCATCCTCACCGATAAAATGAGGAAGTATGCGTGAAACATTGGTCCCGACGATGACGTCGACACGCAGTGCGTCCGAATCTGGAAAGATTCCGGCATTCAAATATTCAAACTTTCCGCCGAATGATTTATTCAATTCGCGTGAGGTTCGTGCGATCGTGCGATTTTCAAAGTCTCTCACGACCAACGGATCAAAGCACTATGGATGTCCTGTTTTTAGTCCAACTTCCACGTCGTACTTCCCTGTACTGCCTACAGTATCCCTCAGGAGATCAAGAGCCAAGGGTATTTTTCGACAACTAAACCATTTATTGTGTCCTAGGACGCGAGAGGGATCGGAATCAACGCATTCTCTATTCTATCCGGATTTTGGGCGGAATAGTAGCAGACAGGGAGGGATGGCTTTGAAAGAAATGACTCTCTTCATTCTGCATACTCTCTCGCCGGTCAGGAGGAAGGATAGAAGATATCATTCGGAAACTTTAGCGTGCTCTCTTGCACTTTTTAATCCGTAAGAGGTCATATGATATATGGACATGACATAGTGTAACGAATCCAGAATGACAGGCACTTTATCACTCTCACCCCCGGATCAGAACAGCAAATGGATCGTTGAAATATCGCGCCGGTTCCGGGTTCTTTCCCGTCGAGATCAATTGCTCTTTTAAAACCGCAGCTGTAATCTCTCGAAATTGAACGAAGCTAATGTCAGACTGCTTCTGTTCCGATGAGCTCTTTGATAATGGCGAATGTGCAATATCCAGTCTGCAGATCCCTCAAAGAGCGACCAAATTCCGAAATGATGTGGAGGAGATTGCTTTGACTGACAGCTATTTAAAAAATGCAAAAGATCAGGGTTAATTGCGCTCCATCCATAGATGAACACCCAAAATAGCTCGGAATTCGGGAAATTTACCATATCGACGTCAGCATTTTCGAAACAGAGCTGGCAGGTGCTTTCTGTTTTCGAAGATTCTTTCTCAGCTCTGGCAATTAGCGCCCTGTGACAGAAACTGGGAAAATCGTGAATTTGTAATTGTTGGCTGCGTGAGAACGCAAAACGCAGCAATTTTGTCGACGTTTCTTGCAACTCTTCACAATAATTGGAGAAGGAGGATTAGTAATGATTAGAGTCATCCTTGAAATAGATGTCAACCGTGGAATAATAACGCCCACCCACGCTCGTCCTATCAACGTTGTACTGTGATCACAACAGCTTTGGCTTCGAGAAATGTTTGCCTCCGCATGAAATTAATGCGGAGTGTGCGTCAAAACAGCCTTTTCGGCACCCCCGACAGACAGAGAGAAACGACAACACAGAGAACGAGCAACCCGGACAGCAAAGCCTTAGTCGGACTCTCTTGATTCTCCACACTCTCTCGCTCAGAGTAGCAGATGGAGGGGAAATTATCAAGCAGTTCCCTAATCCTTCTCACCCAAGATTCGAATTATGCAAATTGATAGGGTATCAAAATAGATAATCAATAAATCGATAATCCTCACCGGCGACAGGCCGTCCTCGAAGATCATGAAGATCGCATCGGCGACGCTCCAGACGCCAGCGAACGTGCACACGATCTTCGCCGTCTGCAATGACGTCATCATTAGGCAATCGACTTAATTACTTAAGCATTGGACCAAGCTGGGATATCACTGGCCCCACTTTTCTTTACTTGTACTACTATTCACTAGCTTTTCTCCACCGCGACATGACCAGAGAGTGGAAAATTATGAATTTTGTAAATATTGTATTGATATGAAATTGAAAAGCGAGTAGCGACTGACCCTCTTGTGGTCCGATAGGAAGAAAGTCCTCGGTCGATAGATGGCGAATAGTCTCTCGATGGCAATGGCCAGTGCGAGAATCGCCCGCATTCGATCGAGAGCCATCTCGAATGCTGCAAATAATTTGATTATATTTTAATCACAGATGGTGAAAAATTGAGTTAAAAATTTTCGGGAAGATTCAAAAGAATGTAATCGAGAGCGACTGGAAAGGTTACAGAATCTAGGGTGTAAGAAACATATTCCAGAGAAGCCTACAAATTCAGAGAAGAGATTGCTCATAATTGTTCCGAGTTATGTTTCACCTCGAATTCTAAGGGCGAAATATTATTGTATATTCAATAACGTTCCAGCACAGAGGCTAAACATACCTACAATAATGAAGACTTCCCGCTCTTTTTTCTTTACTCAAAATCTTGGTAGATCTTTATTTTCGTTACCGTAATCCGTTCCCACCGTACCCCTACCGTACCCCTACCGTACCCGATCCGAGGAAGATGGTCCACTTGGGGCAGTTGTGATTGTCGTGCACGAAGAGATTGACGAAGGTCGGTATCGAGAAGAATCCTGCAAGATGGGCTAGTTATGATTAAATTCCCCCTCCCTATCTTTCACCTTCATTTCCGGCGCTCATTTGCCTAATTAAAAATTATGATATTTTATGCGTTATATGAACCATTTCGGAGCAGCTCGTCAATCGTGCAGTTCTAGCAAGTCACAATGCTTGCTGTACGAGAGGCAGGGATCAAGGAATGCCCGTTTCTTCTATATTTCAGTTCTAGCATCTCAAGGTTCTTTCTGAGCAAGGAGATCTCTGGAACATTTCGACCTCTCCGTGCTGTCTTTCTTGACACGTACCCTTCATTAGACTCTTCCCTCACGTCGGCCAATTTTAGAGCAATCGTCTGACTCTCTTCGGTTTACACGCTGTCTCACCGGTCAGAGAGACGAGAGACCGTGCCAACTGAAGAGAGTCAGACGATTGCTCCAATTTTAGGAGGGAAGTGAGGGTGCAACAACAAAGAAGATACCCGTAACTTCCTTCGAAACTAGCATGGAAGTTCACCAAAACTTATTTACTCTTGATAAGTCTCGAGCAACATTATCATTCCTATTTGACCTGTCTGGCAGTGCGATTGTGCACTCAAAAAGAGGAGAATCGTCATCATCGAACCAACTGATCCTCGCATCCTCGCAGGGAATTGCGTAGGGATGGCAAATAGTGCTCTCTTCATTCTCTCTCCTCTGATCGACAAGAGATCGTGCAAATTGAAGTGAGTCATTTTCAAAGCCACCCCTTGGACCGAGCAAGAATTTTTTAATACGTGACAATCTGGAAGATCGCATCTTTGGTACCTTGGGGTTCACGAATTATGGTATCCGGATGCACTTTAATTGATTCCTTCAGAGCGAAGAACTGGGAAAAGGGAATACAAAATTTCCTGTGAACTTCCCATCCCTGCGTTCAAAGGAACAAAGGAAGAATAACTTCCCTCTACTGTCGAAGACGCGCGATGAAAATAGGAATCCTCACGGATTTCCCTCTGAACTTACTTCCATTCTCTGCGTTCAGTCAACCAAAGAAAGGGCAGCGTCCATCTAATTTCTTAGGCACGCCCGAGCGAAAAGAAAGGCAGACAAAGGAGAATGGAAACTATTGGGGTGTCCGGAAAGTTCGTATAATTTTTTGTTTTTATTTTTTATTCAATGCTTTACAATTCTCAGTGACCAATGTATACCCCCTTCTTTCTCACTACCTCACTCCAGCGATTGGGCAGGGTCTCGATTCCTCTCTTCCAGAATGCGGGTTTCTTCGAGACCGCCCAGTTCACGAAAGCCCTCACAACTTCATCTCGATTCTTGAACTTCTTTCCTTTGCAGAAGTCAGAGAGAGAGCGGATTCAGTGGTAGTCGCATGGGGAGAGATCCGGGGAATACGGTGGATGGGGAATCCTCTCGATCTTCAGCTCGTCCATTTTCTTCTGGGTCATCTTCGCTCGATGTGGGCGAGCATTGTCATCAGAAGAAGAATTTTGCCCTGGCTCAGGAGTCTGAGAGGGACTCTGATCGCGACATCTTCCAGTTGTTCAGAGAAGAGGTCGGCATTGATGCTGGTGCCAGGGGCGAGGATCTCCCAGTAGATGGGACCTAGAACTGAGAAGAAGAAGCAGAGGAGTTCCTTCTTTCCGTGCTCTTCCTTCTTCGGGACGGGCGTGCGCTTCTCATCTGCATCCACCCATTGCAGTCTTCTCACAGGGTTATCGTACGTGATCCACTTCTCATCTGTAGCGATGATGGAATTGACCCATCGAAGATTGGATCTACGATGGAGTAATTCCCGACAACTTGAACACGATTTTTCAGCTGTTCGGGGGAGAGGTCATGGGGAATCACTTGTGGGAGTTTCGGCTTCTTCCCAGATCGATGGAGGATATCGGACACCGTTGATCTGGGAGTACCAGTATCCTTCTTCAACTCACGCACACTGGCCATGGGCTTGCGCTTCAGTGTGCGGAGAACGAGAGGCTGATCGAGGGAGGGAGGGCGTCCAGAGCGGGGTTGATCATCGAGACCAAACTCCCCTTTCTTGAAGCGGGAGAACCACTTATAGCAGAAAGTTATGGAGGGGGCGTCAGCTCCTTCCGACTGGGCCAGGGCAGAGTGGGCCTCCTTCACGGGTCGGCCAAGACGGTAGTAATGAAGTAAAACTGCTCGGAGGTAGAGATGGGAGTCCATCACAAGAATCAATGTAGCAACTAGGAGACTGATTAAATCCTCTCACTACTCAACGTCAGAATGATGCAATACATTGTTGACAAACAGATTGCGCAATCACTGCATTTGCTCGCGAACTGACTTTTTTCCGAAGCATTATACGAACTTTCCGGACACCCCAATAGAAGCAGCCAAGTGAGAGGTGGCAATACTCTAGCGAAGTCCCTAAGAGTCTCCCATCATCAGTAGCGAATACTCATAGAATCTCCGCAGCTACAAGTTAAGTTCAGTATCACGAAAGAAATAGCCCAGACAAGGACAACATCAGTAGCATACTTCCGGCTGCTAATCCCTAATATCAATTGCATCGCTCTTCCAAATCCAATTTGTGTTTGTATGTGCAGGCGCTCTGTTGTTGACAGGCAAGGATCCCAAAAGTGTAGCCGTTTTGTGGACCCCTCCATGACAAACTGCTGCCTTTTCAAAGTCACGAAATGGCTATTGAGTAGGAGTCCTGTGGAGTCTCTCCATTCCTCATTCTCTCTCGCCAATCTTCAAAGAGACTGGATCGCTTTCGAAAGTCACGAACATTCCAGGCAAAAGGCTTATTGAGTTGGCCATTAATTCGTCCCCCCCCGCTCGCTCGCTAATCTCATCGTTCACTGGGTTGCTAAAAGTGCAGAATATTAAGTGCTGGACTCTAGTCGTTCTCAGGAACTTCGAGCACGAATGCGGCCCAGAATTCTACAGGGAGAGTTGAGAGAGTGCAGGGAAAGAGCAAATACTTGTTAGCATTTGCATGTCTCACGCTACAGGCGGGAGAAATTTTTTATTGTACGGGAGTTTCTTCAACAACACTACTGATCCTCGATAATCATATATTTCAAGCAACCCCGAAACATACTTGGACACCGAAATAGCAACTACTTTTCGTCATTTGTATGACATCTCATTGATTCCGTATCATTTAAACATCGTGTACAGCATGCATAATGATTTTTTAGTATTACTGCGATGGATTTCCTCACCACTGCAGATCCCCTATGACAGTGATAATCAAGAACTCTTGAAACCTACTTGAACCAGGAAACAGTGATTCTCACCCGTCAAGCAATTCGTGACAGCGAGAGCGTAGAAGAGATAGAGATGCGACTTGTTGATGACCTTTGAACACGCGTGGAAGGCGTACCTGCAAAGGGGAATAACATTAATAATTTAAATTATTTGAATAATATATTTTCCAACTAAATTTCCAGCTGGCTCAAGGACAGCTGCAGCCGCAGCACAGTCGTACAATTTTCTGCTGTTATTTTACGTCTCGCTCTCTTCATTCTACGTACTCTCTCTCTACTGTCTGACAGGCGAGAGAGCATGTGAAAGCGAGAGAGTAAGTCAGTCCATTCCTCAATTTTTTCAGACGTTAATCACCGTACGCCGAGGTATGACCGGACAGGTGCAAGATTATTATTTTGCTCTCTATTCCATTCATGTCATTGCTGGCTGCTGTGCAATGAGTGTTGACTATTTATGAAAGTGATATTAACCTCCTCTATCACCAGTCGAACAACCGAAAGACCATGCGACAAGAAGAGAGTGCCATTCCTAATCTCGCATTTACCGGCCAAACACCACAGGTCTCATACATTCATGACCGCTAGTGAGAAACTGAGGGTTTGCTTGTGAGTAATGCCTATTGCGACTACACACCACGATTGTTCGACGTGTTCAAAAGTGTGTTTGTGACGCGCGAACGGCAGATATTATGAACAAGCATCGAAGTACATGCAGTGCTCCACGCACGACAAAAATATCCGTGGGAACTGCTGACCTAGCGTCTAACTCTCTGTCTCTCTCCGTATCACATACTCTCTCGCTCAGTTTACCAAGCGGGAGATCATGCGAACTGAAGAGAGGCTCTGACAATGGATCCTATTTCCTGCCTTGGGGATTAGGTCGTGGGAGAGAGCAATGTTCACACAGATCTGCCTAACATTTGTCAGGCAGAGAGAGCAAGGGAGATGAAGAGATCGGGATCATTAGTCTGCCCCAAGGAACGACCAAGTAAAGATTTAGAACTAATTTATGCACGTGCCAATGTCTAGTTTCAAGTCCGGCCTTGGCTTCAAATCAGGGTCCAAAGGTGTGAAGTCCACACTGCCTGTTGACCAGGGAAGCCATTCAATTTCGATCGCAATGAGCTCCAAAGCCTCTGAGGCGAAAACAGTGGATTAGTGGTGACTCGGGGCTACGCAGGGAGTATCAATTCGTGAATTCCTGGTGCAGTGGAATTCCGCTCTCTTAAGTTTGTTTTAATAGAACAAATTGTGTTTCACGTTCTCTACCAATTGCGAGGGTGAACCATCATAGATGGGTCTCGATGATAAAATCAAAAAATCACTACGGCTAGATTTCTACCTTTTTTGCAGTTCTTTCGCATTGCATGATGAAAAAAATGGAGGCCTGTGGGGGCAAGATGCCTACAATTGGTTTCACTTGTACTATGCGCGTCAAGATCAAACAATCATATCATTTGCATCAGCTGCCGCTTCAGTTATACAGAAGCTACGATCCCTGTGCATTGATGTGAATGAGTTTTCAGAAAAATCGAGCTTTGCAGCTCTCCAGGTGAGCCCATCGAAGTTAACTGATAATTTGACTATGGCTAGATAGAAGAGAAAAAGTGAGTTTCACTCGCGCTTCGAATTGAACGATCACAGTAATAATATTGAAATTGTAAGTGCAAAAATATCAATAAAGTGAGATCTGATTACACGAGTCCTTCAGATCACTCGGAAATGAACATAAAGAGTTTCAGCCGCGCAAAGGAATCATCATTCTTGACGCAATGGAATGCCAGGATGAATCATCAGAGCAATAATATTATAATCACACAGAAAACTCACCCAGCCCATTGAGTAGCAATCAACAATTTGACTATGACTAGAGCTATGAGGGATATAATGATCACCAGAGATATTAGTCATTGAACAAGGAAATGAGCTCACCAGATGAGTACATTGAGGATAAATTTTTGCAGCTGAATATGAATAGAAATAAGAGGTCCGAGAGTTATTACGAGAGCAATAGATATGTTTCGCTTGCGCGACGAATTGCCAGGTTAGGGTATCCGAGCAATATTCATCACATTATTCACACAAGACAATAAGCTCACCAAATGAGTCCATTGAGTAGGAAGTTGACAATGGCCAGACCGAAGGCGACCAAGTGCACAGTCCGCACGCCCGCGTGCCCGTATTTCTCAGTGTGCCGCCGCCACGACTCGTCCAACACCATTTCTAGATTATTAATATTATTATATTGTTATTTTTATCTACACTCGAACACGCAACGAGATACGCATAACAGATACGTGTTATGTAACAGAACAGTTCGACTCTACGCACGCTGAGGATTAAAAGTGAATTGTGAACATCATTTCGAAAATGCTCAGACAGGCTTGAGACACCAATGAAAGTAAGCGAGACGAAGCATGAAATCAACGAGACACCGAATATGGAGCATCAAGAGGAGGTGGGGCGACGGAAGGGAAGGCGACAAAATGAGCTTAGACACGGAGGGGAAAGGGGCGTGAGAGGGTGGGAGGAGAACGGCGGGATAAATGAGGAATCTTGATGGGCTTGATGGAAAAACATGGCGGATGTTCTGGAAGAGAGCAAACAGCAGCAAGATGGAGAAATGTAAAAATGGGGCTAGAATGGCCGGGTTTACGGAATTAAGCTAGGACAAAATTGCGTTTGTGCATGAAGAGAACATGAAGATAGGTACGGTGCAGCCACGTCAAGCGATTTTATAGTCGACAAGAGACAGTTCGGTGAGGCCGAGTGCTCCTAGAACTACTGAATATGAAGAATGGTGACAAACTTGTTAAGTGGATGACTTCCCGTCTCTCTAAAGGAGATGATCGCCAAGGTATGTTATGAATAATGCGAGGACATCAAGGTAGATTACGCCTACGTAGCGCGTACTTGTCAAAAGTCGCTAATATTTTCCTGCGGTGCTGTTTTGATCACAAATTTCTATGGCAATGGGGAAACATGGACCGGAGGTGCACGTGAAAGAAACGAAAATAAACAAAATTCTCTGAAGGAGCAGAGCGGAGAAGGTACGAACAAGGCAATTACTCGCGTTCAGTGGATAAGATGACTGTGAATGACCACTAAGTAATCAAGCTCTGAGTAATTCTTAGAAGTAGTGAGGTCAACAACCGTTGATCCCCTGTTCCCCTGTTCTCCCCTGGCCTTTCTAGTACTAGAGAACGCATTTCCCCTCTATTTTTGATTGCTATCTCTCTGATTAAATCGAAATTATGACAAATGGAAAAATAGAAGTTTGTAGAAATCCAAAAGGAGTAATTGCAATGAGAAAGTTTAGATCATAAAGATTTCGCTGCTTCGGAGGAAGGGGCGTGGCCTATAGGCCCCGCCCATAAACAGCGATGCTGAAAGAACGTGCATGCAGTTTAAGCATAGTGCACACTCGGAATGAGATGACTAATGGATTGAACTTGCGAGCCAGGTGATTTGGAGTGATCTTGGACTGGGAACAAGAAGGATGTGTTTTGATGACTTGTAGTATATACGATCCCTCCTCGAAAATCGGAATTTACTTTCCTTTATAGGGAAGAGCGAAGCACGAATAAACTATCATAACATCATTTGTATTAGAAACGATAGATTTCTTCCAAAACAGTGATGAAGCATAAGATTCATATTTTCACTCGAGCATATGAAATTTGCGTCATTTTCAAGAGAAAACGGTCAAGGACGATCAAAGTCGAGGACGATTATGCTTTCACAGAATATGTTCTCCGGAAACGTCAAGAATCTTCAAAATGAAAGAATTGGAATGGTCAAGAAGTTGTGAATTAGGGAAGAGCTGCAGTAGAACCATCCAAAAGCAAGTCTGTCAAACTAGACGAGATCTAAATACACTGCACACGAAAAGTTCTCGAGGTTCAGAGATCTTCTTCATTAAAGTTCGAAATTGCGTCACCGTAGGCTTAATATCGAGCTTTCTCTCACAAGACGAGTGTCAAGATGCAGGGCAATGAAGGGGGTGCACCCAAGTTCCGAATTGGGAACTCTGCATGCAAAGTATCTGAAGGAGTGCATCTAAGAGATGTTACAAACATTTGCACCGTTACGTTCTCTTTCATTCTCATACTGCGCACGTGAGTTATTGAATCTGTCATGATAACGTATTCGGTTATGATAGACTTGTGACAGTCTGAGCGACTTTTTACAGCGATCAAGGTTCTTTGATACTGGCTGACGCACTGTATTTCCAGAAATCGCTCGTTATAACACCTATTCAATGCGTTCACAGTGAGCAAGATGATGCTTTCATAGAACAAAGACTTCCTTAGATGTTCGCGCTAAAGCAGATGACTCTTTGATTGCGTGATTGCTTGACACCGAACTTCCGGATATTCAGTTTTCGATAGATCGCAAATATTCTGTTCATAATTTTTGGTCAAAGATATTCCCAGGAAGTACACGGTCTTGCATGCTCATTAAAGTACAGACTAGCCGCACGTACAGTGAATTATTCAGAACTCGAGTGAGAAAGAGGAAGAGTGCAACCTAATATTCTGAATGCTCATGACATGCAGCAGGAAAAAGAGTGCGTGGAACTGAAATTGCCACAATTCGGAATCATGAATAGCCCATTTCCATGATATTGCCCTAGCTTAGGTATCTACTTTCACCTGATTAGATTTTCACGTATTTCAGAACAAAGAACATGATTGGAGCATACACACTGGGAACACTTAGATGTGACGGAAGATTGAGCAAAATTAGAAAGCACGGATGATTGGAAAGTGAGATTAGATACGAGGAAGAGGAAGACGTATGACAGAGCGGACAGCAGAAGTAGTCATCAGAAGCCTCGCAGGAGGGTCAGAAGATGAGGAAATGTGATTGAAAAGATTAAAATCGCTGGGATAAACAATTTTTTGACATAGAACTACCAGAAATTTAAGAAAAAGTGTATGTGTACATGGATACAAATTCATATGATGGACTATCGCTAGCTACAAAAAGCCCGAATACAAAAAATAAGTCTGGTAGTATCAAAAGACTAGGGAAGGAGCGCCGAAGTAACGTAATTTCCTCGATTTATTCCTTCTCATTTCAAATTCGGTACCGGTCTACACGTTTGACGGCCGAGTGAGGGCGTACAACTCAGAGAAGAATCGTTTCGGAGATACTTTGGAGCATTTTTCATTCAACTCTTGCGAGAGCACCCCAGCTATTGTTAGGGCCAAATCTGGGGCTTATTTACACTTCCAGCTGAGAATTCAACTCTTTTCTGCAACTCTCCTAAAAAATGTGTGACGAATGTGCCCGAGCCTTTTGATTTCCAGGGTAAATAAACTATTCCGTGAAGAAGCCAATCATGCACTGGAACTTCCGCGATCATATGAACTGGGGCGATAGGGAAGAGCCAGTAAACTAAGATAAAAGGAAGCCCTTCTTAATCATCTCAATGAGAAGCATCTCAGAATAGAAGAAGCAGATCTATGTTGGAAGAGCGAAAAGGATGAAAAACAAGCCCATTGACAGGCCGAAAGGACGTATTTATTAGGAGCTTAGGTGTACTTTGAATGTGCCTTTTGTTAGAATTGACAGAGGAAGTCTGAGAGAACCGAGATACCTCCGTACAACGAAAAAATAAAAATTTGTCCCTTGGAGTACTTTTTCACGTAGATCACGAAAATCGAAGCAGTATCTCTGACCCCTCATTCTCTGTGGTGCGCCGAAGTAGGCGGTCGGTTTTTGAAACTTTTGAACGGCTTATCCGAACCCCGTACATTTATAGTTATTCTGAAAGATCTCGACGATATAAGCATTTTTCATGTTGGAAGTGAAGGGCTAGCTTATCTGTGAAAAAAGTTATGACCGTTTGAAATTTCAAAAATGTCACCCTGAAATTTTTTTTCAAAAGATTACATTTTAGTTTCATTTCCATTAGATTCAGTGTTCATTTTTACCGCTAGAGCCAAATTTTCAGGGAAATTGAATGGGATGTATTCCGCGAAATTTTCAAAAGAATATGGCAAATTCGAGATTTTTTGGCCAAAAATTACGATTTTTTAAGCCTAAAAACTTTCATTCACGTTTTGGTGAGGAGATATGTGCAAATTCGTTTTCTACGGGTCGAAATACGTCAGAAAAACTTTAACTCTGCGTATTCTGAGATTTTTCATTTTTGGCCTGAAAAACCGGGTTTTTTCTTTTTTTTTTTTTTTTTTTTTTCTCACCAAAACGTGAATGAAAGTTTTTAGGCTTAAAAAATCGCAATTTTTGGCCAAAAATCTCGAATTTGCCATATTCTTTTGAAAATTTCGCGGAATACAACCCATTCAATTTCCCTGAAAATTTGGCTCTAGGGGTAAAAATGAACACTGAATCTAATGGAAAAAAAAACTAAAATGTAATCTTTCGAAAAATGTTTCAGGGTGACATTTTTGAAATTTCACACAGTCATAACTTTTTTTCACAGATGAGCTAGCCCTTCACTTTCAACATGAAAAATGGTTATCTCGTCGAATGTACGGGGTTCGGATAAGCCGTTCAAAAGTTTCAAAAACCGACCGCCTACTTCGGCAAAAACCCTACTTCAAAAACCGACCGTCAAAAACCGAATTTTTAAGTTTTTCGTTGTACGGACCCTGTAGGGAGTATCTCGATTCTCTCAGAATTCCTCTGTTAAGAAGGAAGTCTCAAAAAGGGCTGCTGACCTAGGAGGAAGAAGAGGAAGAACGGCGGGAAGGCGTGTCAAGAAGGAATATACTTTCGCCCCTTTAATTTAATCTAATTTCACATTCACATGAGATCTACACGTTTGAAAGTTTCACGCGGGTACACAATTCAGAGAAGGGGCATGTTTCACCGCCCAAACCATTCCCTAACTATATCCTAAGCACCACGATATCGTGCATTTTGAGTGTTCGAGCGCTCTTTCTAATTCTAAAATTGCGTTCTTGTCCCTGAACAACTTCCGCGAGCATTGGAAGTTCCAATTTGGAATCGTAGGTGCTCGACAGTGGGCGAAAATATGAGTTGAAAAAAAACAATTGAAAAAAGGCATTCACATTTCAATTATAGAAAAATCAAGGTTCGTGACCACGCGCAGAAGGTTTCGCTATCATAAGTACATCTTTAGCACTTGACGTGAAGGATACATGTTCCGTTGGTCAGCACCATCGTTTACGGTAACACGTACGAGATACGGTGACGATCTCAGAAAGCATCTAAGAAGTCGGCCAGTTAGTCTCATTTTGAATTCAGTGCTTCTATGCACGTATTCACCCCACAACTGGGTATTTACAACAGCTTCATTCGAGAAATGATACGTGTTCTCTTTCTCACGCTTTCTATCATCGTTGAACAGCCATAGATAGCATGATACGGTCATTTCGCGAATTCTCGGGAACACATTCATAAGCCAGGAGCGCTTGCACTGGAACTTCCGTAGTACGCGGAAGGGCCAGGCGGAATAACAGGAACGACTTGGTGATCCAGTGGATCGAAAAGCGACGATGCAATGAACTCTGGTGTAGTCGCACAAGTTGTAAACAAGTGCAAAACAAGTATAGAACAAGTATGTGCACAAGTTGTAAACAAGCACCCATCTCCCTACGCTCAAACTGTTTTACAACTTGTTTTTCTCGGTTGCTTGTTTACAACTTGTAAACTTATCACTTGTTTGCAATTTGTAAATTTTATTACTTGTTTACAACTTGTAAACTCTATTTAGCGTAGGGCGAGGGGTGCTTGTTTACAACTTGTGCACATACTTGTTCTATACTTGTTTGCACTTGTTTACAACTTGTGCGCGCACACCAGAGAATATTAGAGTGAGAACTCGGAAGGACTCTCAATTTCAATTTCAATTTATTTATCCACCACAAAATAAGACCGGATAGCAGAGAGTAATCTTCATTAGGTTTTGGTAGATATCCGACGTATTGGGGAGTCGGTAATTGATGTATTGTAAGCAAATTGTAACCGTTTGCTGTGCATCGTCGCGAGTACTCGCTCGGAACTGGGTTGTGCAAAAATTTTACGGTCTCTTCATTCCGCATACTCTCTCGCATTGTCTGTCCGGCGAAAGAGTATGCGGAATGAAGAGACCGTAAAATTTTTGCACAACCCAGGCTCGGAATGATCACCAATGGTGATTCGCCATCGTAAGATGACCTTTCGGATGACAAAAAATGTTGCCCTTCTGAAGTATGTTCGCGACAGTGTGTGATTCTACTGTAAAAACTGGAATAGGATAAAGTTCTGGTTATTACCCGACATAGAGGTCGTTGCAGAATCACAGGACCTATTACGCAACAGAGGCGTTCATTGCTCTTGGTTTGCTTACGCACTTTCTCAGGGGTATCCATTAGTGTTCTTCATTCTGCGTACTCTATCGCCAATAGACTGGTCGAGAGAGTGTGCGGACTGAAGAGACCGCTACCCGGACTCTAGTATACATAATGAATCAGCGAGAATCCAGCTGCATCTCTCATGCGCATTATCATTCACGCAATTTGCTAGAATGAGGGGCTTCACGACGAGCGAAAAAAATGCAGCAGACTTGCAAAAATGAGTCTGCAATGATGGAATCGACAGAAGATAAATGGCTTCGCTAGCCACTGGATCATATTTCCTTACTAGCAGTATTGGTTGGTACGCACAGAAGAAGGGCAGAACTCGACGATCTTCGAAAAATGCAGCAGACATGGGCCAAATAAGCTCATAAATTATGGAATCGAGCAGACGACGAGAAAACTACAAAGTGGTCTCGATTAATCGTTTGCCATTAGCAGCATTAATGGTCGGCACACACATTCCATATTAGGCTCTTGTGTGCAATGGTACGGTTACAACTATTAGGTTGAACAGAAAGTCTTTATAAACTTTGTATTTCCCTTCTTCTGACAATAAACCGCAAGAGCGAAATCAAACGTATGCACCATTGTTATCTACGACAAATCTCCAACGTTCAGGCAACTTATGGATTCCCTCCTTATAGAACCCATCTCGGCGCGAATCAAAATATTGCTTGAGTGCGGCCTCGATCGCCCCACGGGAAGTGAAGGATCTCTGATCGAGATGACGGGTCAGATCCGAGAACAACCAATAATCCGAAGGGGCCAAGTCAGGAGAATACGGTGTATGAGGGAGATCCAGCCATATTTGGACAGCTCCTGCTTGACCTGCCGTGCAACATGGGGTCGGGCGTTATCGTGTTGATAGTACACTTTCTTGCCGTTCAGGGCAGATTGTGCGAATTTGTTCTTGAGATTCCGTAGTTGTTTAGTGTAGACATATCCAGTAATTATCCGCTTCTCGGTTAGGAGCTCCCAGTAAATCGGGCCATCCACTCCCCACCAGGCAGAGAGCAAGATTTTCATAGGGTGAAGGTCAGGCTTTGCGACGTCCTGTGGGGTCTCATTGGCATCCACCCACTGTGCCCTCCTATGGTGATTCTCATAGCAGACCCACTTTTCGACCCCTGTTATGAGACGGTCCAACCATCGATCTCCAGCGTGAAGAGTGAGTAGAGAAAGGGAATCGTCGACACGGTGGTCAAACTGGTCTTGGCTCAATTTGTGGGGTATGAAACGGCCTAGCTTCTTCTTCTTGCCAATGGAGACCATTCATTTTACGATGGTGCTTTGCGATATCCCAAGTGTGGCTGCCATGTCGCGGGTATTTGGAAAGGATCCAATTCCACTACGATCCGTAGCGCATCCAAATCCAGCTCGGGTGGCCTCCCAGACCGGTCATGATCATCCATGGAAAAGTCCCCCTTCTCGAAGAGTTGGTACCAATTGCGCATGGTCTGGTAGTGAGTGGCATATGAATCGTACACTTCAGCCAACTGACGTTCCTATTCCTTCATTGCAGTGTGAGAGAGGAATACGAATAACAGAACGTTGCGGATGTGCAAGGCCGTGGGAACAAACATCGTGGTCTTACTAGTGGCAGAATGAAAGGCGTGGAATGGGGAGTTGTTGACCACATAGTCCCTTTGTCATGTGTTATTCACTAGAGGCGAGGGAACACCAAAGGTCTCGTGCACTGAGCAGTGATCGAGCAAAACAGTTTATAAAGACTTTCTGTTCAACCTAATAGGCACCGTGTCAAGAAGGGTTTCCGTGGAAGATCGTAATTGGAATCTCCTTCGGAAGGTGATTCACGAAGACCACGAAGACCAGTATGGCCTTCGTGCCCTGATAATGCACGACCGTTGATTGGCTGCGACGTTTCTCGCGATAGTGCATGCATAATATATGAGGCCGGTCGCCTAAGAATCGAACAAGGTCTGGCACACCGATTTTTCGAAAATCTGCTACAATAGGTTCTCGAGGGTGCTGATCATCATGGTGAACTTCATTTTGAACCAACTCGATCCGTTGAGCCAGGCTGCATGTAGGCTGCACCTACCCTTCCGACTACAACGCAACAACGGATTAACGAAATGACTTCAAACTTTCACAAAGGCATAACAAGATGCCAATTAACATACCTATGTTGAAATCACATCATGCATGATTAGTTAAATATGTGAAAAATTCGTTCTCGAATATACGTCCGAAGGCAACTTCACAAATCACATAGCAAGAAGCGCCTCGTCAAGAGGATCATTTTTCGGTTACATAGTATCATGTTTCATTTTGACATATTTTTACTATGCACCAATTTCTGCTTAATTTCTCACCTCCACGCCGCGCTCATTGTGCGAAGAATGAAAAAAAGAATGAGTTTCACTGTGACATATAAATCATCCGCATAATAGGGCAATAAAAACAAGGAATGGTAAATGGTGCTGTGAAACTCATTCTTATCTTTCATTCTTCGCACAATGAGCGCGGCGTGGAGGAGAGAAATTAAGCTGAAATTGGTGCATAGTAAAAATATGTCAAGATGAAACGTGCTACTATGTAACCGAAAAATGATCCTCTTGACGAGGCGCTTCTTGCTATGTGATTTGTGAAGTTGCCTTCGGACGTATATTCGAGAACGAATTTTTCACATATTTAACTAATCATGCATGATGTGATTTCAACATAGGTATGTTAATTGGCATCTTGTTATGCCTTTGTGAAAGTTTGAAGTCATTTCGTTAATCCGTTGTTGCGTTGTAGTCGGAAGGGTAGGTGCAGCCTACATGCAGCCTGGCTCAACGGATCGAGTTGGTTCAAAATGAAGTTCACCATGATGATCAGCACCCTCGAGAACCTATTATAGCAGATTTTCGAAAAGTCGGTGTGCCAACCCCTTCATGATTTTGTTTGATTCTTAGGCGACCGGCCTCTTATGAGAGAGTGCAGTACTAAAGGGCTCACGACCAATAAGTGGTGTATTCTGAGGTGCTTCTCACAAGAAAATTCCGTCTAGTGTCCATCAGCTTTCGGGAGATGACTGTTACGCCGTGGCCAAAAGAGAAGACGGTTACACTATTCGAAAGTTTTCAATGTCCCCTGAGAACGGAGTAAAATGTTCGGGGTGGATCCATTTGGGTGTGGAATTGTAATGAAAAAATATCCGAATTTAACAGGGAAATCCTAAGGGGAAAATAGTGGAAGTATCTAGCATGGTAAGCAGATGTAGAGCGGCTATAAATAAATGGAACTACCCAGGAAATTGCGCCCAGTTGCAAACAAGAAATTGCATTGTACAAGCTGGAAACAAGTTTGCGTGTTTTTCCCGCCCCTACGTTCAAGTCGTTTGCAAACAGTCAGCTGAACTAGCAGCTGAAACGTATTTATCAATTAGAAAATCTGTTTCGACGTCAAGAAAATTAATAGGAACGGAGGAAATGTGTTGTACAGGATTACCTCATTACGGTAAACCATTACCAGATCAGAGTAGATATTTCGAAATAACACTTCCACATCTGCTAATTCTCGTTTCCTCCCGGTGCAATGCACCGGACAGATGCTACTCGCATCTGGTCGGTCTTAATTTAGATCGACATATATCAAGACAAGGAAGTTTACCCAAGGTTGCACGGAGCCCTTTGGTTTTCTCTCTTGTCTGCGGTTTGTTGAAAGGCCAAATCTGCGGCTTATTTTCACTTCCAGCAGAGAATTCGCAAGCAGAAATAGTAATGATCTGTCTCTCTTCATTTTGCATGCTCTCTCGCTTTCTCTAACCTGCGAGAGAGCGGGCATAATGAGGAGAGTCAGACCGTTGTTCTGCAGGAGGGAAGGACGGATTCGTGTCAACATAAAAGAGCACACCCTCATTTCAGCTCACAACAAAGTGAAAGGGCGCGAGGGGAAATCCCCGCTGCGAAATTAAATAAACAGCGGAAATACGAAAGAAAGAATCAGAGTATGCATGGAGGGATCAGGAGTAGAACCGCACGTATCCGGTGGCAGTGGCCGTAGAGGGTGTGGCACGAAATACAATCAGAGAAGACAGGCTTACAAGGCCCAAAAATCACCGGAGACCATTCAGAAGTAGGCCTATCTAGGTTTGTATCTATTGTAGAGGTATTTGTGAACTTTCAGAAATGTTAATGAAGAGGTACTAAGAGGCGAATATCGACATTGAAATCGATCTTTCAGATTTCCTGATTTCTTGCTTCTGCAATGGTCAGAAAACTAAAATTAACCATTAGAGAAAACAGTTAAGATTTCTACAGGTTGTCTGACTAGTACCCATTAGTGGAATTCCGAAAACTGAATTCGTGAACTTTGAGGAAGCTCAACAGGCGCATTTGCACGTAGCTACTTACTTTGGCCGTATGTTGTGAAGCTCGAAAGGTCGGCCTGTCAATCAGGGATAAAGCCATTTGCTGCATTTTCTCCTTCTCTTCAGCTTGTGGGTGCGCGCAAACTCTGAACCACCTCAGGGGAGAGGAAAACAAGGATTGCTAGGGACTAACAGACAGACACGCATCTACAATGTAACTGAAAACCGAATTGCTGTTTGAATTTAGAGGGAGCCTCCTGTCATCAGACAATAGCCTAATTTCAACGTAAAGGTGGACAATGCTGTCAATTTATTTCGCCCTGAGAAATATATAGAAATATATCAGCCGGCCTGTGAATATATACCACTCTATCATGCATGTTAGCAAAATCGGAACGGTCACCGAGCCGCACCGGGTAAATTTCACTTTCGGAGTAATTGCGAATACGCAAATTTGGAAGCTGTGATTATGCTCATAATTTTTTTCATGGTCGATTTGCCGGAATCGACCCGGATATGCCCGGTCAATTATGGCTAGAAATCGATAAATCGTAAGCAAAGAATTATGGTGCGATTACTGTATCTTATAAACCTCACCAAGCTCGGTGAGCTTTCCAAAATACCGTAATCGCACTAAAATGTTGTGTATATATCTAACATGCACGATATTTTCATTCATCAAGTTCTTTTTTATATTGCATAAAGCACAGTGCATGAGAGATGGAGAATTGGATTGAATTGCATCTGATTGAATACAAAGGGAGGCGCCTATCTTAATTTAATTAATTAATTTATCTACGCCCGAGGCGCGACGATACCATGAAGACATAAGTAATTAACGATTGCAGGGGGGGAGGGACTACACGGAAATAAACGGAGCACGAAGATGCACTGACCGTTGTCGTAGACTACTGTTTAACTGACTACTGTTACTGTTTTTGCTACGAAAGGAAAGGATAGCAAAAAGGAAAGGACGGTCTGGCAATCAGAAGCAAAAGCACTCACTGGCTTCCTTGTGGAAACGAAATTGAGGAGCCGCAGTGGCTTCACTTTATCAAGTAGTTTGACATTTCGCAAAAACAGCAACACGGTTTAACGCAAAACCCGTGGCAGTCGTTCATCAACCGAGTCAAATCATACACAACAACATGCTAATCCGTGCTCCCCCGGAGCGTAATGTGATGATGAATCATGAAAATCTTAGCAACAATACAAAAATGTACGAGACATTACGTGATAATGTTTGATCACGCGCATTTGTCTAACATCATTTGCAACTTATGAGTGGAAAACATCGATAAAATGCCTCAACGCAGGGCACCTATAAGCTTCAACCTTTACTAAGCATATTCAGTACATTCAGAGATCAGAAAGGGCCTAAACCAGGAGCCGACTTCATTAATCTTGCAGCATTTGCACGTGCAATTAAGCGGAGTGTCTAGCAGCTTGGCTTCCTGCTTACCAGGAGGAAATTATTCCTAAATACCGCACTAAATTTAGTCTTTTCTGAAGATATCAGAGATCTCGCTCGGTATCGAAAGCGCATTGTTAAACGGCCTCATTTAGCTTGCACGATACCTTCTTCCTTGCAATTAAAATGTCTGCAGCTTCTCTTCCTCGTATCAGGAACGAGGCGTCAACAAAGCACCGCTTCGCACGTTCGAAAATGTGTCAGCAATCGGCTTAGTTTTGCAAATCTGAGCACGCTCTGGGAAGAGAAATATCTACTTTTTTTTGCTCAACTGAAGAGCGTAGGTGTGTAGATCCAATGAGCATACTGTAGGCTATAAATATATTGCAGAGATGCTTTTATCAATAGGTCACGTTCGCGCTAATGCTTTGATTTCTGAGCTACTAGAGATGGAGATAATAACCGTAATCCTGTGGGGACCAGCTTGCGTCGCTTTCTGATGCTTGAGCTAAGGTATGCGATACAATTAACTACGATGGGGCCATTCGATACCCTAAGACATTAATGAAAGGCAAAGCAGCGTGACTGTGGAGAAAAACTCGACAAAGAACTGTTGGTCTCACGAAAATAAACCGGCTTGGAACAGAGCACGGGAAAGGGAAAGATGCGGAAATCTGGGAAAGTCTCTTTAGCGGAAAGAAAAGGGCGCTCTTGCACTTCTCGTGGCTGAGAATTCTTGCACTTCTTATGGCTGAGAAATTAAAAAGTTCGCAGAATAATTTTACATAAATCTCAGCACTAGAATAACGAAGTCCTGGAAAATATACGAAAAGGAAACCAGGAAGGGGTTAAATAGGAGTAAAAACTGACCAAGCACACGTAGAATAGCAGTAAATAACGCGAGCTCGTGCATTTTGTCTGTTTGGGCCATTTTAGTGGTATCAAAAATAGTAAATGACACAATCCCATGCGAAAACATAGTGCGAGCTCATGACATCGCTCAGAGTTCGACTGGTATAAAGATAAAATAGTAAAGCCAAGTAAGAAGAAGGGAAGACAAAAGAACATGAGGGCCACTGTGGGCACTCACCTATTGTGCATTCTATAACTTCTCAGTTCGCAATACAAATTGTAAAGATATTTCAATACAATATCGTGTACGCTTATAACGTGAAAGGCTTCAATGTAGGTCTATGCCCATCATTCAGGGTTGGTTACACTTCGTCGTCGAGCAATTAAATTATCGCTCCTCGAAGATAAACACCACACATATTCATAGAATGTAGCACTATTCTAGTGAAATATCCTTAGTTTTGTGGCTGTTCAATTCACCATAGCGATCAAGTTGTCGCTATTTTATTTCGGCGCGCGGTCTCTCTATTGTTTTCCGGGAAAGGTGTCGGCGCGAAATAACAAACAGCGGAAAATTGTGTAACTTCTGAGGTGGGCACGTGTCCAAATAGCGACTCGTGTGACAAACGCGGAATAGAAATGCAATATTTTGGCTGCGGAAGGATGGGCAGGAATAGAGATCCATTCTAGTGGGAATGACGAATTTGATCACAACTAATTTGGTTTCGGATTGTTTTTGTCTTCCGAGATGATGATGACTACGAAATATCCAGAGCACTTGCAGGAGTGCAAAGTTGGAAGAGTCTCACGAGACAATTTCGACTACATTTCCGTCTTAATAATTGTAGCTACTCGGAATGAATTATATGTCCACACTCCCCGAAATTGAGCCAATCATTGTCATGCACCCACGAATAGACGTGGATTCTACATGTGATCATTGTGCCTGATAGATCTAACACCATACTGATTCATATAGAATGATATCAAAAGAAAACTATTCCAAAACAACTATCTAGAACAATGTGTTATTCGATTTTTTCTGGCTTCTGAAATATCATTGTTGTCTATAAAGTAGCAGATTTATCTTCTTGAATTACGAGGTCGAGATTAAAGAAGGGGTAACACGCATGGATGCTGGGGAGTCCCACCACGGAGATATTGCGCTCGCAATGGGAAACTGTAGCGAAATTACCCAAGAAAGAGGCGAAAATTATGTAGCACTAGTGAAACATAAACGAACTAGCCACATCCCTGCGCTGTCAATGAACTTTGCGCGTATGTAAATAGCCTCAGAGCTGTCTGTGAAACTTCGGATAAAGTGTTTCATTATCGGGCTGCCGGCTTCTATTACATACACATAGTGGCTAATTGAACTAATTTTTCGTGTTACTCCTTCTTTAAACTGCCGGCCAAAGGCACCGTGCCAAACACGATTTTAAATGGCTGAATGACCACGCAGGAAACTCAATTCCTAGTTTGTGATTACAGGACTACTGAAGGAGCTACTCAATAAAATTTTATTGTTGAGAAACTTTCAAGTGGATATACAATTACTACTTGTCCTCTAAAGCTAACGGCATGGTAGCTATAAATCAAAAATGTAACGATCTCTTTCCGGAGCTGGTACACAGAGGATCAAATGATAACTACTTATAATTGACGACGATTTACTATTGCGTTTGGTTGAAGTTGACGTCATTGCGTGTTCCGATTTCTTTGACTAAAACTATTCGATGATGAACTCAAATTATCTCGAATATTACATTTTGTAATTTCACAATACTGTCTATCAGAGCACGTATCTGAATTCGTAATGATTTCAATATATGGCTTCCAAAAAGCGAAAGAAATTTAGTGTGCAATATTATGACGATGCACAAAACGTGGGCCCATTCTTTCTGAGAATCTTCATTGGAGAAAAATAATGAACTCTGGATGCACAGGCGTAATAATGCGCCGCAATTGGAGAAGATTTTCTCGGATTTCGGAACTAGATCAGGAACATACGTGCACGATAAAGGAATAGGGGACATCCAATTAGCAATCGCCCTCCCACTCTGGCGGAACAAAGCCCCCCGAAGAAGAGACAGGGTAAATACAATAGTATCTCCTCTATTGTAAGTATAGGGGAAGAATTTCCTACAATAAATACACTGACTATTGCTAAATGAACGCCGATTCCATTTTTGCGGATCAAAGCTTCAAAACAAAAGGTCAGGGGCCAGTGAACAAAACAAAAAGCAATTTAATCAAGTGTCACCCCATGCAAAAACCCTCAACACATAAAGTTAGAGATTGCTTGACTGGCATTATTCTCACATCAAAATATCAGGATAAAACGCTGAGAATGGCGCTGCAATAGATCTTGCAGAACGTACGTGGGTGAATACAAAGATCTGGCACAGAAAATAATCTAAAGAACAGGAACAGGAAATAGGAGCAGGATTTTGCAATCCGAGTAGGAGATATCCAATCAGAAGTGCTCAGCACAAGATTTGACGGGGGCAAGGGGACTGCGGTAACATACATGTTTTGGCTATTATCTAGTGAAACAATCTATCAAAACAATACTTAATTTTCATACCCTTCTGAAACGAATCTTGTTAGATAAGCTTGGATGGGGAGGAATGGACAGTGGTAAAAGCAAAAATTAACAGTTTTGGCTACATGTCAGACACATAATTCTCGGCAAAATTTAAGCAAACAGATTCCCCAATTATTCTTTCCGTGCTGTTTGCAACTTACTATAATTTTTAATCGTTGTGAGAGAAAGAAAGAGCGTGAAAAATGAAAAGATTACGTGTCGATTTGCTACTGGTAGGGTCTTCGTGATTGGAAGGAATATCGAAGTTGTGCAGAGCGCGGCCAGAGTTCATGTGCTTTGGTTGCATGGACGGGAGGAAGAAAAAAAATCAGAAGATTAGGGTATGTTCCAGTGCTCACTGAATTGCAATAAGCAATATCTCAATGCATTTGGAATCCCCAAAAACAGCATCATTAAATTTGTGATATTACGGGTGTGGTTGCACCGAATGGAATTCGGATTTGGGCTAAATGATACTAATTAGAATCTTGTGAACGTATCCTTGCTACATCATTTTGCGCAGAGTGCAAAGCAAAACGAGAAGACGCTCTCGAATTTCTACGAGCATACCGACAAGTAAGCGAAATATGACCAGGATGAAGTCCGAATCGGGGGCATTCAATTATAACTACAGTATTTCACTAGTAATTGCACGACGGCCTACATGTATGAGAGAATAACAGATATTAAAGAAAGAAATGATGTCAAGGAAGAAACTACTGAAGAGCAAATAGTTCTAGTTTTGATTCGAATTAGTATTACAAAGAGACTCGTACTATCTTCATGCTATCTCCTCGATTGTAGAATCTCGAAAGGCTTGCACAACAAAAGGTCAAGGGTTAGCAGTAACAAGAGTTCAGCTGCTTGCGTAAGAAGCCGTTGTTTGCTCGATTTCCAAAACAACTCTTCTCTCAGGAATGAGCACGCAAAATATGAGTTCAGGGTGGGTCCTAAATGGGCTCTGACTCCGGGTGATCCGTCCCCTATTTATTCCGGTGGAATTTTTTCCATATCTGAAAAGGAAATGCTTTCATGAAGGGTCACACCTTCCCCAGAGCCCCGCAATGTTTGGTAAAAACAACAGCAATTTTGCAGCGCAAAAAACAAAATAAAGTACACGATGCTCAATCTTACTCTTCGTCTGTGTTTTGCAGGAAAAAAGTGAGTAATATCACGTTCTGGGTTCATCTTCTTAGGAATTCAATCAGAGCTGGAGAAAATATAAGGAAACAAGTAGCAGAGCTGTACACTAAAATACACTAAAATTTTTTAGTAAATACGTTTACTGCTCGTTGGATACGCACCCAAAGTGCCGTAGTCAACTTGGGATGGCGTCACAACAAAAGAATCTCTCCATTCTGCATTATCTCTCGGTAATCAGCTCTTGCTAAGCCATCAATAATTCAACTGATAGAGTTCGGAGCAGCTTGCACAAATGAGGAGCAATAGAATGCCGTGCAATTTTCCGAATTCATTTTACGGCATTGCACGGAAAGAAGTTTTATGGGTTCGGGAAATTTTTGGGTGGTGGACTAATTGAGAGAAACCTTGCTCGTTACATCAATTGTGGATGTACTGGGCCTGCGGATCGAAATGAATTTCGGAAGAGCCACTTGAATGTTAGAACTAAAGTTTAGGAAGTTCTATCTTGATACATCTATGTCTCTAATTTTTTCCAATGCATTGTTTTCGTTAAAATAGATACTTGAGCTGAGAGTCAACACAATCACTCACATTTCACTTTTGCTTGGAACCGCTACTAAACATATTCATCAAGAAGACAGTGGGTGTCATGCATCACATGAGTTTCTACTGTATCCAGCACGTATTATATCCGTGCATTTTCGTTGTGTATAATACTATAAACGAATTATACGGCTTTATGACGCTCGTAATCGTTGCGAACAGTACATAATCATGAAAACAGCGACCCAGAATAGAGTTGTGTATCTCTCTATTGCGCAGCTATCGTGCGAGCTAGAAATGGCTAGTGAGAAACTCAATGGCTCAATGAATTAGAAGGGCACACGAAACCTGCTCATGCACTAGCTTCGGATTATTGCTGTAAACACGAACGGACAATCACAAAATTGGGTTATTGGTAGGGAAAACTTCCTTTTCTTTTTTGCAGTGACGAAAATGAGAAATAAAAATTAGGAAAATTTAGGGACTGCCCGTGGAAAAATAGATGCGTTCATTTGTTTTGATGCTATGCCAGACACGTGGTGGTGCTTAATAAAATGTGCTGTGCGTACGTAATAATAAGGTAATTGGGCGTCCCATGGGATATATGCAACACCTCATGACAAAAATGTGAAAAATAAGGTGAGATCACGCCATTTGCTCCTGAGATGCTAAGCAACTTACACATCGATAGACAGGGAAAACAATCATACATAGAAGCTTGTGAGGTCAAATGATTACATTTTGAGGCTAGGAAAATATTGAGCCACATTTTCCTTGTATATCCCAAGGAAATATAACTGGTAAACATAAACATTCGCAATTGAAAGTCCAAATTGACAACAATAACAATTCCATAGAGAGATTTATAGTGAAATTACTATCCGGCTCTCGTAAACAGAATTGCCTAGCTATTTGCAGCTTCTGGTTTTCTCTCAAATGCAAGGTCCTAGGGATTGTGTGTCACAGGAAAAAATTAAGTAATACTGCTCAATTGTTTTCGATAAAATGATAAATTCGAACATTCACAGAGGAAAGCTTGGGCAAAAGCAGAGAGAAAACATGTATGACATTCAGATCTGGCTAGAGTCTGCTATCGTCATGCGAACATTGCATATGAAGCTTGCAGGAACAGACGCAAAAACATAACATCAGTAACAAAATCGCACAAATGCATACAAATTGAGCTATCACGAGGCTCCAGGAAGCAAATTCTTCAAGGCTGGCGTAATAAATCCTTATTTTTTTACTACACATCGCAGACAGGCAAAAAGAACAATGCATGCCCATTAGTTTCGAAGTCTAAAAAACCTGTTTTCTCCATTCTCCTTGCGTGGTCAGGAATAATTTTCGAAAAATACTTGAAAGTGCGATGGTACGCAATGCATGAGATACTGCACAATCTGCGCACCACGGTGTTGCGCTCGAAAAGGCGAAAATAGCGAATGAATCGGAATATTTGTAGCAATGGTGTCGCTGCGGGAGGCCGTTCAGCGATCTAACAATAATATTATCTCTAAAGCATTCTTGAATTTCATTATTGACAAAAAATGAAGGCATTTATGTATTCAGATAGTCGGAATCACGACAATTGCCTTTTCTCATCACGAACTGGTAGGTTCGAAGAGGGTTTGATGAAAATACGTGAGATTGCTGATCTGATCGTGAGATCCATCGAGGATTCGGAAGTTTTATCGCAACAAGGGGCGGAAATGAATGCTGCCTCGGAAGTACGATCTCTGCTGATTCGTTCGAAATGGCCTCTTTGCAAGAGCAATCTAGCTGAATTAGTTATCGAGTTCGAGGAATCGCTGTGTTTCTACTCTCGCCTACTCTACGTGAATATTCAATGCCGGACTCGCTAATTGATTGAATAAACATTCCTCAAATCGAATTCGAAGTTCCTATTCCTATATTTCAATTTGAATATTCTAAGCAGGGCTCGATATTTTTTGAGAAAAAACATTCAAGACCCAAATTCTCATGTCTGGGAACGCTAGAACAATTATTTTAGTAGTCGATCCAATGAGGAATGAGATTAATCGTCTGTCTCTCTCCTGATTACATGCTTTCTCGTTTTATCTAACCTGTGAGAGACCTTCACTGAGAGAGTGTGCAAATGAGGAGAGAGACCAGAAGTTGACTGAGATTGTACACAAAACAGTTATTATTCACACGCGTGGCAAAAATAATTTTCCAGAGAACGGAAGAAAGTTTTTAGAGGGAGAATTCTTATTCCTCAATAGATAATTACTTCTTTCTTTTCTAAACGGATGTCCTGTTGTATAATTCTTAGACTGTCTGCTCTCACAAATATCCGGGTTCCTTTCGTTCAATCTTTGTGGGGTGGGGGCTAATTTGAAATCTCAAAAGATTAAAATAAGAAAAGGAAGTAAAAGTGGGGGAAATTATGAGGTATCGGCGGAGTCTTTTAAAAGAAAAAAGTGCTAAAACATTGATATCTTGGCTATGTGAACCAGCCATTTCAATGTGGAATTTACAAACTACTGCCTAGTAATAATTTCTAGAAAACATCTTATGCCCACACACAAGGAAGCAGGGGATAGCGTGGGATTATATTCCAATTCACGAAATGGCATAGTGTCACGGTGATATAATTGACGTTAAGCATGCAATAACATATTGTAAGGTTACATCTGAGACTTTTGACTCACAAATTCAATTGTCTCACACAAGGAGTTAATTTTTCTAATCGGTGAGGAGATGGTCGGAATCACAACGTGTTGCAGTCAAAGAGATAAAATATTAGGTTGAACAGAAAGTCTTTATAAACTTTTTATTTCCCTTCTTCTGACAATAAAGCGCAAGAGCGAAATCAAACGTATGCACCATTGTTATCTATGACAAATCTCCAACGTTCAGGCAACTTATGGATTCCCTCCTTATAGAACCCATCTCGGCGCGAATCAAAATATTGCTTGAGTGCGGCCTCGATCGCCCCACGGGAAATGAAGGATCTCTGATCGAGATGACGGGTCAGATCCGAGAACAACCAATAATCCGAAGGGGCCAAGTCAGGAGAATACGGTGTATGAGGGAGAACCATCCAGCATTATTTGGACAGCTCCTGCTTGACCTGCCGTGCAACATGGGGTCGGGCGTTATCGTGTTGATAGTACACTTTCTTGCCGTTCAGGGCAGATTGTGCGAATTTCTTCTTGAGATTCCGTAGTTGTTTAGTGTAGACATATTCAATAATTATCCGCTTCTCGGGTAGGAGCTCCCAGTAAGTCGGGCCATCCACCCCCCACCAGGCAGAGAGCAAGATTTTCATAGGGTGAAGGTCAGGCTTTGCGACGTCCTGTGGGGTCTCATTGGCATCCACCCACTGTGCCCTCCTATGGTGATTCTCATAGCAGACCCACTTCTCGACCCCTGTTATGAGACGGTCCAACCATCGATCTCCAGCGTGAAGAGTGAGTAGAGAAAGGGAATCGTCGACACGGTGGTCAAACTGGTCTTGGGCCAATTTGTGGGGTATGAAACGGCCTAGCTTCTTCTTCTTGCCAATGGAGACCAATCATTTTATGATGGTGCTTTGCGATACCCCAAGTGTGGCTGCCATGTCGCGGGTATTTGGAAAGGATCCAATTCCACTACGATCCGTAGCGCATCCAAATCCAGCTCGGGTGGCCTCCCAGACCGGCCATGATCATCCATGGAAAAGTCCCCCTTCTCGAAGAGTTGGTACCAATTGCGCATGGTCTGGTAGTGAGTGGCATATGAATCGTACACTTCAGCCAACTGACGTTCCTATTCCTTCATTGTAGTGTGAGAGAGGACTACGAATAACAGAACGTTGCGGATGTGCAAGGCCGTGGGAACAAACATCGTGGTCTTACTAGTGGCAGAATGAAAGGCGTGGAATGGGGAGTTGTTGACCACATAGTCCCTTTGTCATGTGTTATTCACTAGAGGCGAGGGAACACCAAAGGTCTCGTGCACTGAGCAGTGATCGAGCAAAACAGTTTATAAAGACTTTCTGTTCAACCTAATACTAATCATTTCAGGTGGAGGCGCCCAAGTTGGAATCAGCCCTGTTTTATCCTTTGGTTGCCTCCCCCTACGCTAAAGTGACTTTACAGGTTGGAGCCAAGGCAGCATAAGTTGGATTCAGGGCTGTATCCAACTTGTAATTGACTTTAGCGTAGGGGGAGGCACCCAAGGATAAAACAGGGCTGATTCCAACTTGGGTACCTCCACCTGAGATGAGAAACGAGGAAACGCACCTGCGCAATAGTGCATGACGTGAAAAATATTGATTGATTGATTGATTGATTGATTGATTGATTGAGAAACGAAGGAGAAAAGCTTACACGAAATATAAATTTGATCCAAATGCGCTGATGAATTTTCGGCACCATTCATCGTGCCCCGAATAAATGCACCCATATTCGTCTGGCAATTTCGGTGACTGGCTAATGAAGTATTTCTTTGGAATTTTTATAGCAGGGACATCAATTGCGAACGTGTCTAGACTGTGTGAGTTGTCGTATAGCTGCAAGATCTCTCGTTTTTTCTAACGGTAACGCAAAATGAAGAAACCAAGCCTCGAAGTCAGGCGAAACATTCACATGTGATCTTTACTTCCAGGTGCAACGAAGGGCAGTCAGTAGGACTGGCTAATGACTAGCGCCCTTTCATTTCTTATCTCTACCGAGCAAAATATCATCCAAAGAGTGGAGATTCATTCATCATAATTCAGTCTCAAGCACCAGGTGGAACAGGGGGGCGTAATCTTCAAAGGACTATAGAAAACGAACGAAATTGCACGGTTAAAAGTAAGGTCAATAGAGATCAGATGTGAGTGCATCAAACCAAGGGCTTAGTCTGCTCCAGCAAACACTCCCAAGGAGCGGTGCTTTTCGAGTGGGAGACAGGGGCATAAGGCTGAATTCAGGCTTACTAATGGCCATTGCTCTCCCCAAAGACAAATACTGCCAAAGCAATGTTTGCACTTCCTCAAATGTGGTAAAGGAACAAAGATTCCGTGGGCAAGAGATATATGATAGCAATAACGACAAATTTGACGATCCCGAAAGCATATTAGAAGCAATAACCGTAAATCTCGGACACTCACGAAAATTAAGAGCGAAAGCTCAACTTCCTCATTTGTATGTACGAAGATCTCCGTTTTCCGACATATTTGTTATTGCAGCCTTCTAAAGCTTTTAGCTTAATTGAATATGCAAGCAAGACTACAGTAGCATTTGATGAGTAAACACACTCAATTTCAGACAATGATCATAGTTGATGAGAAAAAAGGGGATTATACAGAAAAAATACAATGTTTGCCCTGCGAAGAATGAGCTCTTCTCGAATCGCAAAGCAAGAAAAACGACATGGTGAACTTTACACGTGGGCCGAGCGCGGTGAAATCGGATTACTTCGAGTGAATAAAGGCGCGCTGAAACACGTGTAAACGGGAGTGCGCTGAACAAAAAGCGGAGCAATCGTCTGACTCTCTTCAGTTTAGACGCTCTCTCACCGGTCAGAGATACGAGAGAGTGTGCGAACTGAAGAGAGTCAGACGATTGCTCAAAAAGCGAGTTGCTCAAAATCTTTCCCCAACGTCACCTTTGTGTATTGTGAAGGAACCATCACATTCTGATTATATTTCCACCTGAAAAAAACATGATGACAGTTGTACGAGGAAGTTGTTGTAGTTTTCGATGAAAGCAGCGCAAATGGCAAGGCATTCATGTGCGCACTCATAGGTGCCATCTAGCCAAAAGCACCTATCGCATGACCATCGAGAAGATCTCGTTTTCAACGAGACTCTGTACTGAAGATGACTCGATAATAGCAATACATCTGCCCACTCCTCACTCGTCTACCGCAGGTTAGACATGTACAGTGGTGAAAGATGGGATATACCAGGAAAAATAGGCAGTCTGATTGAATACGTACCATCTCTCTCACTAAGGTTGACGAAACGACAAACCTTACTGGTTTTCGAAATCCTCCTTGATACCAGTTCTCATGGCTTTCCTGTTCGAGCAATTTCGGCCTGGGTGGAAAAGGAAAGGAAAAGTTTTGCACAGCGATATACACCAAGAATCGCTCAAATTCCCATGAAAAAGAAAGCAATTTTTCTGCACAAGTTTTTTCATTAGATCTAATTCCTTTGCATGTTTGCACAGACTTGGAAATTTTGAGCGAATCAGGTTCCTACTTCATTTGGAATTTCATAGTTTGTATGAGTGGGAGGAAAAACTCGAGCTTGCACATTCCTCCTTTGAGTTTTTAGAAACTAGAATAAAAAACATTTCAGCATATTTTAGTGTAAAACTAGTTATTCGAATGCATGATCATATTAATATCTAGCGAAGACGTACTATTTCAACATAATTATTTCATTCATAAAATGTTTATTGTTACTTCTACGGATTCCGCAGGCAGGATACGGTATCTCAGGGTACGGTATTCTTCTCAGGAGATGGTGCACTTGCACTTGGGATCGGCGGGGTTGAATCCTCCGTGTGCCTCTTCATCGTGCCATTCCTCGTCGTTGACCTCGTCTGACTTCGGTCCATTCTTCCTCCAGATGACGTCATCTTCGTCATCTTCGTCATCTGATGTCATCATCGACAGCATCGATCGTTCCTCCCTCTCGTATTTCTTCGAGACTTCAGTGAGCTTGACATCAATTTCTTTAGCGAGAGCTCTTTCTTCCTCGTTTAGCTCATCCTCAAAATCAGGAATTTTGTTAATTTTTAAAATAAATTTTAGTTTTTTTTTAAATTAAAAAATTATTATTTTCGAAATGGTGAAAGCACAAACCTCTTTCTCTGCCTCCTCATACTCCTCGGTCGATTCCTTCTCCGAGTCATCGTCGTTGGGTACGACCACTGAGTCGTTGCGGGGAATCTTCGGGTCTCGACTCTGAATCAGACTTTCAAGAACAACTATCCAAATATTTGTTTAAGATGCAATTGAACCACTCTGTTTGGTGAGAGAGACAAATAAATGAAGAGTGCGGGGGATGATTTGCATCTTCAACAAATATTTGGATAGTTACTTTTGAAAGTCTACTCTGAATTATTCCTTTGTCTCGATTGCAGACGATGCAATAAAGGGAAGGGAAACTATTGCGAATGGAGCTGCCGGGGAAATGAACCGTCTGATGAGAGGAAGTGAATAGGTCGGCATGTTTCACAGATCCCGCTAGTTACTCTGGTGTGCGCGCACAAGTTGTAAACAAGTGCAAAACAAGTATAGAACAAGTATGTGCACAAGTTGTAAACAAGGACCCCTCTCCCTACGCTAAATAGAGTTTGCTAGTTGTAAATAAGTAATAAAATTTACAAATTCTAAACAAGTAATAAGTTTACAAGCTGTAAACAAGCAACCGAGAAAAACAAGTTGTAAAACAGTTTGAGCGTAGGGAGAGGGGTGCTTGTTTACAACTTGTGCACATACTTGTTCTATACTTGTTTTGAACTTGTTTACAACTTGTGCGCGCACACCAGAGTAGGGATGGGTTGGCAAGAAGTGACTCTTTTCAAGTTGGGTAGAGAAGTGAGAGAGTATTATTGACCTTTTAGTCGATGTGTAACTGTAACTCTCTCACGTAGATCAGAGCTCTCTCACTTCTCTACCCAACTCTTCATTCTGCCCGCTCTCTCATCTGTCTGACCAGGACATATTATTCTGAAAGAAGGAAATCAGTTCCAGCCAAGCCATCCCTAATGCGAAGGCCGACAGGAAACGCACCAGAAAGAACTCCTCCATCTCATCATTGGAAGGGAGCTCAGCAATCGAGTAGATCGTGCCCTTGAAGTGTTCTGAACGAAATATCAAGTTGATGAAAGATCAAAGATCAGTTCACTCACTCGGTGCGTATTCCCCGTCCGCAACAATCAAGCACGGACCAGTGCAGCGGATATCACTCAGTTTCGAAATCCTCTCAATCTAAAAGATTGGTCTTTGAACTGACGTTTGATAAGAAATCGTTACAATTAGTCAGATAGCGATAATGAATGATAGTGGAACTACAGTAATGTATCATGTAGCCAATACAGATAAAGGAATATTCCTTCAGGTCGCGATAGAATCCTCTCACCTGTGGTGTGAGTCCGACGAACTGAGAGTATCCTTGAATCTTGGCAGATTGGTCGCCCGAAGCCTGCGTGGATACGGTAAGGGAGGGTCAGGTTACGGTAGCCTGTGGTTACGGTAATCTATGGTTACCTGCATCGCATTCCCACGGGAACGTATCTTGGAAGATCAGAGAACTTTGGACTTGAATGGGGGAGAACCGCCCGGTAGAGGGAGTGAGGGAGGGAATGAATGAAGAGAGAAGGGGGGGGGGGACAATAACAACCTAATTACTTTCTGAAGAAGTGAAAAATTTTGTTTTTTAAAACAATTCCTTATTCAAAGGACTGTTAGAAAGGCATGTAGGGATGGATAATATCGTACCGAACAAATATTGCGGAACGAATTCGGTACGGTTCAGTATCATACCGAATCTGTGTTTAGCGAGTGGAAAAACATTCAAAATTCAACTTCATGAGTCGTTATTATACTCATTGCGTACCTTATCGCTTCCATATTGCGATTTGATTTTTTGAAAAAAATAAAAATCAATAATTTTGCCAGAATTTGGCAAAAACGATAAAATTACGGTAGCCGGTGTGTGCAAATTACAATTTGCCAAAGAGGATTTGTCAGCATTCAGACTTTCCCATCATTTTTCCACAATTTTCGGTTGTTTGTCATGTTATATTGTTCGAATTGTCGATTTTTCTGCTTCAGCGAGCTGGAGACCCAGCGAGAGGCAGTTGGGATGCTGCTGCTCCGCCTGGAGCAGCAGCAGGGACGATTTTGGACGATAAGTTTTCTTTTCACTTCTTTTCTTTTAAATTCTTTTCTTCTCTTGGCATTTTTTCAGGTAATTTGCTTCGAGCTGGCGTGGGGGTAGCCCCAAGTGGCCCCCACGCGGAATACGCACGTGGCAGATAGTGGATAAATTAGGTTCGCATGTTTTTCCTCTTTTTGTTGCAAAATGTATTGTTTAGTCGCTCGACAGTTCATTTATAATGATTAAAAACGAGTGAATGCGAATCTGGAAGGCGAATCCATGCCGAATTTTTAATTTGACTCCCGCATCTCGCTGTTTTTCAAATTGCAAAACGATGAAACGCGTGCGTTCGTAATATCACTGTTACTGCTTCGTCACTCACTTTACTTTTGGTTCAACTTTTCGATTGCAGTCGCGTCGGCCCCCCTGGCTCGCATGAGCGTACTCGCCGATGCTCTTAAGACCATCAACAATGCCGAGAAGCGCGTCCGCCCTTGCTCCAAGGTTCGCTTTCTTTACTTCTTCTCGTGTGTTCTTCACAGGGCACGAATATTAAATCTCTATTTGGACAATTTATGCTCTATTTTATTTTGCTTTCCTTGTGAACTCGTGTGAGAACTGGTTTATTATAATTAAATCGTGCAAATCTGTCTCTTGGAGGCGAAGCTATGGCGGATTTTTAGGACTCACGCATTTCGCTTTTTCTTTAAATTCATTCCAAATATATCCGATCAAACACGCATGTTCCACCTATTTTTGTCTAGAGATGGTGTAGGAAATTTCTGGAACTTCCAAGTGGTTCACTAATTACATCTACAGGTCATCGTCCGTTTCCTGACCGTCATGATGAAGCACGGATACATCGGAGAGTTCTAGATCGTCGACGACCACCGCGCTGGCAAGATTGTTGTCAACCTTACCGGACGCCTCAACAAGGTTTTTTGTGGTAGTTTCTTTGTAATTTTTTTGCGATAAATTGTTTTAGTCACAAATAATCTTCTCGTTTATCTCTCAACAAAACAGGGGTGAAACAATTAGAAAACAGGGGGAAATGGGAGAAGGAGAAGGGGTCTAATCGTAGATTGGTCCTCCCTTAGTTTTAACCACCTTTTCCATTTGGTCCTGCATCCTAAGGATCAGTTTCCGGCAGAGTTCTTTGGTCAGCCTTGTCTCCCACCACTCCTTGATTCCCTCACGGAGACTCTCGAGTGTGTCGGCCTTATTCTGGGACTGGAGCCATTGCTTCATGATGGCCCAGGCCATCTCCACCGGATTCAAATCCGGCGATTCTGCGGGCCAGTCGAGGGTCTGTCATGAAGGTGTGTCATTTTTTAAAAAAAGTTTAATACCTTGATTCCTTCATTCTCGAAGTAGGCTCGGGTCGATTGGGAGGTGTGGCACCTCGCGTTA
Organism: Pristionchus mayeri; assembly: GCA_036245805.1. Classification (NCBI taxonomy): domain Eukaryota; kingdom Metazoa; phylum Nematoda; class Chromadorea; order Rhabditida; family Neodiplogasteridae; genus Pristionchus; species Pristionchus mayeri. The sequence continues at coordinate 16,693,438 of BTRK01000001.1, read as the reverse complement.
TCTTGGACCAGGATGACCTTCCCGCCATACTTCTCTCTGAAATGATTTAATAATAAGATAGGAGCATTGCAGAACTGACTTGGACCACTGTAGATAGACGGAATGCAGCATCTTCTGGTAGACTCCTCCATCTACCGTGACCCCTCGACGGAGTATCACGAGTGGCGTAGCTCCCTGCCAACTGATTCCGCCCCACACCATAAGCTAAATATATGGAAGTGTTAAGGAGTGTCTGCGGTATTTTGAGAACTCACACTGGGAGGATGTTTGAATCGGGGCTTGACCCGACGGGAATTGTCCCCTTTGAGGATGTAGACGAATCGCCTTCTCACTCCCGACTGCACCATGGACTCGTCGGTGAAACAATGATTAATAAACATTGTTCCGAGTGCGCGGTGGTGAGTGCAGAAGGAGAGACGAGGAGGACGATTCGCCAAGCGCACCGAGTGACCGTAGCGTATCGTTCCCTTATCGATTGCCTGCTCCTTCCTGATCCTCTTCACCACGGACTGGGACAGCTGCAAATCATATGGGTACGGTAGCGAGTATTACGATCATTCCATACTACGGTAGATAAGGATGATGTGAGAGGGTGATCACTAACAGTCTCGTTGAAGTTTATCTGAATCTCCTCCACGAGTTCTGATACTGGCTTCTGGCTGTCTTCCATATAGGCATGGAAGATGTAGTTGAAGATCGGCCTGATCATCCCCTTATTGACAATAGAGGATGGGGTGTAGGGCCTTCTCGTGTCGTACGTCTTATGAACGATGCGGAAGATCGTCGATTTGGATACCTGATCTTCTGATTATGAACATTCGTGTTAAATAAAGTGACCTTTGTCTTTCCGATCTCGTGACACTTCTCTACGATTCTCCCGTAGGACATTCCTGAATCTTTCCAACAAATCACTTTGTCCTTCCAGGTTCGCTTCGACATCTGAAACAACGAAATGTGATAAAGTGAACACAGAATGACAATTTAAAACAGAATAAATGAAGATTGAATAAAATCGGGGTGAATAAAGATCGTGTGCAATCATTTCATCAGAATTTCATGGGTAGTGCAGTCTCGAGAGTAATGTAATTCAGAGAAAGGAGATCATTATGCTTCCTCGGACTGCTCTCTGCATTGTTTATCTCTTCATGTTAAACTCTTGTGCCACCATTTCGTATCTGTTCGTTCGCTTTATCAGGGGGTGTCGTACTGTCCAGTGAAGATAGATGATCACTACGATATTATCGATCGCACCCTGATCAAGGGCCCGGCTCTGGCAAGGGAGGACATTCAAGTGAAGATTGGGAAGAATCTAGTCGACGCCGTGTACATCAATGGAGGGAGGAAGGAGGAGATGAATGATCTTCTGAAGACGGCTCTAGAGGGAGGGCTGAAGCCTCCTCGGAAGAGAAAGCCCTTGGTCAGAGTTGTATCACTTGGTCCTGTAATCTGTAATCACCTCATATGTATGCAGTTCGATGTTGTTCATCCGCTTGACGAGGGAGAAGAGGACGATCGGTCATCTCGCCCTACTCGTGCAGCTGCGAGAGTGCCCCGTCTCGATTTCTCCCCTGTTCATCCTTTGAAGAAAGTGAAGACTGAGAGACTGAGAGGACACTCTCTTCCCCCGGTGGAAGCAGACATTCCTGTTGTACCCCCCACCGTATTCCCATCTCTGGGGAAGAAGAAAGGTGACGCAGCCACGGGATCTCTGAAAGCTTCCAAAAAACAATCGCAGTTCATCCCTTCTTCCTCAGGCGGTATGCATTTCACTTGTCATTCTCATTCATTCTAGAAGCTCTTTGAAGGGCAGCCGTCAATGGGCATGATCTACGACTTGCTGGTGGGACTGAAGAGAGACTTCGAGAAGTTGTCCGATAGGCAGGAGAGATTGGAAGAGACTTGTCGTGAGATCTATAACGATACTGTTGGAGTACGACACGAGGTTAATTAGTTTTTGTCCACTATTTCTACTACCTAAGATTTTTACTACTTCATCTCTCAGAGTCGTCGCCTAACAGAGTGGACAAAGGAGGGATTGGAGAAAGTGGAGCAGCTAGTGAGTACGGTAGCTGATCTGAAGGAGCGCCTTCCCCCTCCCGAGAGAGGTCAGTCAGCCCTACATCTACAGCAATTCCTAATCGATGACCAACTGTTACCTCTGCAGCTCCTCTCTACGGAATCTACGAGGGAGTCACTGAAGAGATGGTCGATGCCATCGACGACGAGAAGGAGAGCATCGAGACGTTCGGGGGGAAGCTCGATGTCCTTCTCTTCCATTCGACTACTACTCTCCACCAGCATCGCGATCAGGATATGCTGGAGTGGCTGATCAAGGTACTTACACTTAATCGATTAAGTCTATTGATGCATTCACTTACCTCAGGTGGTCCTCTTTCGTCGTCGCATTCGAGTGGCGACACAGAAGGAGAGGTGGAGAGGGTTGATTCTCGGTAGGATCAGCCACAATGCCAGAAAAGAGATTGCGAAGCAACAAGAGATGCGTCTACTGTCCCAGTCAGGGGGATCATCGACCTACTCCCCTCCTGTTCGACTCTCCTCATCCAGACCTTCCCGCACGGACACTCCTTTCCCTACCACTCCCAGTACCTCGTCCTCTCTCACTAGGTTTACCCAGTTCCAGTCCACTCCTCATGCTCCCTCTGCCCTATCTAGACAGAACTCGGTCCGTCGTACTTCACATGCTATTCGTCCCTCTCCTTCCCCCTCTGTTCTCCGTGTCACCTCTTCCGTTAGAAGACCATATTCATCTTCATCAATGTTCTCATCCTCAGAATATCATAATCATGAGTTCCATAACCCTACTAGTTACATGAATGCTTCCTCCAGTAACTATCTCATCGATAATCGACCCAATCTCGATGAATACCCCGATGAGTACCCTGACTATGACTATGATGAATAGATATTTCTAATCCCCCGTATTTTTCTAATTGTTTCACCCCTGTTTTGTTGAGAGATAAACGAGAAGATTATTTGTGACTAAAACAATTTATCGCAAAAAAATTACAAAGAAACTACCACAAAAAACCTTGTTGAGGCGTCCGGTAAGGTTGACAACAATCTTGCCAGCGCGGTGGTCGTCGACGATCTAGAACTCTCCGATGTATCCGTGCTTCATCATGACGGTCAGGAAACGGACGATGACCTGTAGATGTAATTAGTGAACCACTTGGAAGTTCCAGAAATTTCCTACACCATCTCTAGACAAAAATAGGTGGAACATGCGTGTTTGATCGGATATATTTGGAATGAATTTATAGAAAAAGCGAAATGCGTGAGTCCTAAAAATCCGCCATAGCTTCGCCTCCAAGAGACAGATTTGCACGATTTAATTATAATAAACCAGTTCTCACACGAGTTCACAAGGAAAGCAAAATAAAGTAGAGCATAAATTGTCCAAATAGAGATTTAATATTCGTGCCCTGTGAAGAACACACGAGAAGAAGTAAAGAAAGCGAACCTTGGAGCAAGGGCGGACGCGCTTCTCGGCATTGTTGATGGTCTTAAGAGCATCGGCGAGTACGCTCATGCGAGCCAGGGGGGCCGACGCGACTGCAATCGAAAAGTTGAACCAAAAGTAAAGTGAGTGACGAAGCAGTAACAGTGATATTACGAACGCACGCGTTTCATCGTTTTGCAATTTGAAAAACAGCGAGATGCGGGAGTCAAATTAAAAATTCGGCATGGATTCGCCTTCCAGATTCGCATTCACTCGTTTTTAATCATTATAAATGAACTGTCGAGCGACTAAACAATACATTTTGCAACAAAAAGAGGAAAAACATGCGAACCTAATTTATCCACTATCTGCCACGTGCGTATTCCGCGTGGGGGCCACTTGGGGCTACCCCCACGCCAGCTCGAAGCAAATTACCTGAAAAAATGCCAAGAGAAGAAAAGAATTTAAAAGAAAAGAAGTGAAAAGAAAACTTATCGTCCAAAATCGTCCCTGCTGCTGCTCCAGGCGGAGCAGCAGCATCCCAACTGCCTCTCGCTGGGTCTCCAGCTCGCTGAAGCAGAAAAATCGACAATTCGAACAATATATCATGACAAACAACCGAAAATTGTGGAAAAATGATGGGAAAGTCTGAATGCTGACAAATCCTCTTTGGCAAATTGTAATTTGCACAACCGGCTACCGTAATTTTATCGTTTTTGCCAAATTCTGGCAAAATTATTGATTTTTATTTTTTTCAAAAAATCAAATCGCAATATGGAAGCGATAAGGTACGCAATGAGTATAATAACGACTCATGAAGTTGAATTTTGAATGTTTTTCCATTCGCTAAACACAGATTCGGTATGATACTGAACCGTACCGAATTCGTTCCGCAATATTTGTTCGGTACGATAGCACTTCGAAATTATCCAGTCTTTAAATTATTGGTATTGCATTTGTCTCTTATTCCCTTATTCCAATTCCAATTCTCTTATTCCAAGCAAGAATTGGGTTTCACAATTGCTTAATTAACTTTGATTAATTGAAAAAATATTTGCCGGCTTTTATACGTTTGCCGCGCGCTTATTTGCAGATAAACACGCGGCGGAGAGTGAGTGACCCTCACGAGGGGAGAGAAAATAGTGTTAGATAAAGAGAGGCTGGCAGAGCAGCAGAGAGGGAGCGAGTGGCCAGGGTCTATTCGCTTTCTTTCCTTCTTTCATCACATTTTCTTCATAGTTTCCCTTCGTAGATGGACGAAAAAGAAAGGAGAAAAAGAAGAAGAGAGAAGACAGGAGAAGAGAAGGACAAGAAAGAAGAAGAGGAGAGGGAAAGAAGATATGTGGCGATGATAAAGAAGATCAAGAAGCTTAAGCCTCGTAGCCCACGCGACTGCAAATTTATTGCCGGTGGAATAATTGAGAAAGATCCGAACGATCCCTCGCACATGGTTAGTTAATCAATAATCTTTGATCAGTAATCTTTATCACCAACTCATAAAGCGCCGTTAAGAGAAGATCAGCAAAGAAAATGTCTGTCTTTGTTTTACTTCGATTAAAAAAAATGTTTAAATAATAAGAAATTGCAGGTGAGAGTTTGGCGCGGAGTGAAGGACCTCAATGAGAGATCGAAAAGCAATAAATATCACCTGATTCCCATCCTGGTACAATTTTTCAGTTCAAAGGGGCCTCGATTTTTTCTTTTTCAACATGAATCACGACAGGGTGTTCTATACTGCCCAGCGACAATTCGGTTGTCGTTAGGGATTGGCAAGAAAGGTACTAGGTCGGATGATTAAAGTCGGATGGTAACCTAGTGGATGATATTCATTCAAAGAATGTACAATTCTGTAGAACTTTCACAGTAGGTTCCCAAAGTCTCAAAAATGATTCTGTGGAAGTTCTACATAAGGGTAACATAGAACTTCTTTTTGGTTATCATCCAGCATGTTATCCGACGGTGATCATCCGGCCATTTGCTGCAAGAAATGACTCGCTGAGCAATCATCTGACTCTCATGAGTTTGCACGCTCTCTCGTCTCTCTGACCGGCGAGAAAGCGTGCAAACTGAAGAGACTATTGCTCGACTCGCTCATTCTGTACGCTCTCTCTTCGGTCAGATAGCATGCATAACGAAGAAAGAATTTTGAAAAAATTTTTTAAAAAGCATTCCAAGTTCTCATTTTTCCTGAGGCTATCTCGTGAGGCTACCTTCTACGTGTGAGTTTAGGGAGAGTTCGAGAAACGATACCATGTTTTTTCACTTTACACCTTCTCTTACCGCTCAACGTGTTCAGAGAGTGTCAAAATGAGGAAATCATGGTCTTTTTCTCTTAGATTTATTCGAGACAATTCAGGTCGTATCTGCGACGTCTCAGCCAGTCGAAGGAACAAAGTGGGTGTACGAGGTACTAGTGGGCGAATCGGAGTCACTCCGCGATTCCATTTCCGCATCCGAGCTCTAGAAGGTACGGTAGATCTTCCAGAAGGTACGGTAGATTACCTAAAATACGAAGAGACATTGGCAGCATTAAAATTTCATCTTTTTAAGGATAAGTGCAAGTTGAAAGAAGATGGAAAGCGTTCACTCTGCCGCATTTCGTTGTGGGAAAGAGTGTGGCTTCGAACAGTTCACAATCGAGAAGATCCGATCAGTCAAATTTAATGAATATACTGCGCAAGACATCCAGAGTATCGAAAAGAGGAAAAGGAAAACGTTGAAAGTTTTCAATATGCTGCGGGGCAGTAAATGATCCGTTCCCATTAGGTCTTGAAATTCTAGACGAGGTAGGGAGACTACTACGCCTCTACTTTGCCCAAATTCGAGATGGGAGAGGCGCAGCGGTTTCGCTAACTTGTCTTGAATTGCCTATCCTAGTTCCAATCCTCATTCTGATTATTTAGTCGCGCCCATAAGTCGTGCTTCACTTGTTCATTCGCTCTTAATTGTTTTCTCTGGAAAGATATCGAAATTGGATGATGTATAGCAAATTCATTCGTTACGTGACTTATAGTATGCAACCATGAAAATGGCCAGTGTTTGTATGATGACGTAAGCATAAAGTACTGTGTAATCGTTACTATCGATAATATTAAATAAAAGAATCGTTATTTTTTAATCAAAATATTTTGATGCGTGGGCTACTGAGGTCTAGATCTTGCGAGGTTTCAACACTTTCGACATACATAGATCGGAGTGAAGTATCCGGTGCAAAAAAAGAAATTTCTGCATTCATTCTGTGAGCTCAATCTATTTGGCGACAGAGCATGTACAGTGAATAGAGTCATTTCTTCCCAAGTTATCCATACTTTCATCCCTTGCAAAGCCTGAAGACTTCAACGAAAAAATATACACTCAAAGAATGTAAAAGTGTAAAATGCTCACCAGACCGAATGCCCTTGTATTAGGTTGAACAGAAAGTCTTTATCCACTGTTTTGCTCGATCACTGCTCAGTGCAGGATACCTTTGGTGTTCCCTCGCCTCTAGTCAATAACACATGACAAAGGGACTATGTGGTCAACAACTCCCCATTCCACGCCTTTCATTCTGCCACTAGTAAGACCACGATGTTTGTTCCCACGGCCTTGCACATCCGCAACGTTCTGTTATTCGTATTTCTCTCTCACACTACAATGAAGGAATAGGAACGTCAGTTGGCTGAAGTGTACGATTCATATGCCACTCACTACCAGACCATGCGCAATTGGTACCAACTCTTCGAGAAGGGGGACTTTTCCATGGATGATCATGACCGGTCTGGGAGGCCACCCGAGCTGGATTTGGATGCGCTACGGATCGTAGTGGAATTGGATCCTTCCCAAATACCCGCGACATGGCAGCCACACTTGGGGTATCGCAAAGCACCATCGTAAAATGATTGGTCTCCATTGGCAAGAAGAAGAAGCTAGGCCGTTTCATACCCCACAAATTGACCCAAGACCAGTTTGACCACCGTGTCGACGATTCCCTTTCTCTACTCACTCTTCACGCTGGAGATCGATGGTTGGACCGTCTCATAACAGGGGTCGAGAAGTGGGTCTGCTATGAGAATCACCATAGGAGGGCACAGTGGGTGGATGTCAATGAGACCCCACAGGACGTCGCAAAGCCTGGCCTTCACCCTATGAAAATCTTGCTCTCTGCCTGGTGGGGGGTGGATGGCCCGATTTACTGGGAGCTCCTACCCGAGAAGCGGATAATTACTGAATATGTCTACACTAAACAACTACGGAATCTCAAGAAGAAATTCGCACAATCTGCCCTGAACGGCAAGAAAGTGTACTATCAACACGATAACGCCCGACCCCATGTTGCACGGCAGGTCAAGCAGGAGCTGTCCAAATAAGGCTGGATGGTTCTCCCTCATACACCGTATTCTCCTGACTTGGCCCCTTCGGATTATTGGTTGTTCTCGGATCTGACCCGTCATCTCGATCAGAGATCCTTCATTTCCCGTGGGGCGATCGAGGCCGCACTCAAGCAATATTTTAATTCGCGCCGAGATGGGTTCTATAAGGAGGGAATCCATAAGTTGCCTGAACGTTGGAGATTTGTCGTAGATAACAATGGTGCATATGTTTGATTTTGCTCTTGTGCTTTATTGTCAGAAGAAGGGAAATAAAAAGTGGATAAAGACTTTCTATTCAACCTAATACATTTTTGAGCATACTTTGTGGCAATACAATTTACAAAGATAGATTGTTCTCCCTCCATGATATTTGGGTAATAGAACTGCGAATCCACTCCAATTTATCGGTGTATGTAAGCAAAGCGTCTCAAGGCTGGTCTGGATACAGTAGGCAGGCTACGGTATCTCAGGGTACGGTATTCTTCTCAGGAGATGGTGCACTTGCACTTGGGATCGGCAGAGTTGAATCCTCCGTGTGTCTCCTCATCGTGCCATTCCTCGTCGTTGACGTCATCTGGCTTGTTCTCCTCGTCGTTGACCTCGTCTGACTTCTTCTTATACCCAGTTCTCGGTTCCAACTTCTGCAATATTTTCATGATTTCAGAAATTGTTGGGGAATGCAAACGTACTTTTAGATATTCGTCTTTAATAGAATAAACCTCTCCTTGAAATCTCGCAGCAAAATCATCGATGAATTCTGAAGTACTTCGTTATGGGCAACATCAAAGATCACATATCACCCTGCGACGGAGGTTCCCCAGTAACGGCAATGTACGGTCCACTGGTCTTTCTGATGTCGCTCATCTGAAGTCCCTTGGCAGAAATGATTCCATTCGACGTTATGATATGATTCACCTGAAAAGTTGATCTTTGATCTTCGAATGGAATACTGGCAAGTGACTTGAGGATGCGGTACTCACCCCAGGAATGTTGAAGTGACGGCCCTGAGCCTGATTCATGGCAGGTTCGCGTCCTTTGTTTATGGAGGAAAGAGGGAGAGAACAGCGCGGTAGAGGGGATGAGGGAATGAATGAGTGAAGAGAGAATGATGGATGAGGGAAACGTAATTCAATTATAGTTGTTTACTATGCAAATATATTTGTTTAGATTATTTTATAGCTGAATAATTTTTGCAAAAGAATGGCATTTTCAAAACATTTGAAATGGAATTTTCAAATTTGTTATATTTCACTTGGTAGTTCCTTCCATCCTTCATTGCCAATTTGGTTCCGTAGTCATCGTTGACATCTCTCATCATCCATGTCATATCCCGGCTTTGTCTAGGTTAAGGCAAAAAAGGTACTGACACAGCCACGTCAAACGATTTTACAGTCATCACGAGACTAGTGATGCAAAAACGGCGCGCCCTCTCCTCGTTTCACACGCTCTCGCGCCGGTCAGACAGAGCGAGAGAGCGTGTGAAACGAGGAGAGCGCGCGCCGTTTTGGCATCACTACACGAGACGACTACACTATGTGGCGCAGTGCGGTGAGACCGACAACTGCTAGGACTACGTATCCCTGCTATATCCCTGCTATGGCAGCGGCATGCTAATACTATTGACAGAGTGCACGTACACAACCGGGGGCATGCTAATGGGGAGAGCCCTCGGCCTCTCGCTCCCCTTGGGGTCCTCTCTTGATACTGTAGCCGTGCCGATGCCGTTACCGTAGTCTCGCTATCATGACCTGATGATGCTGATGACCTTAGCTTCGATACCGTATCCGCACCGATACTGCTACTGTAGCCGTGCTTACGTAAGCATGACGGCCGCAACCGTGAACAGCCTACCTCTTTATCTCCTTCTTCATCTGGGTTTATCTGGGTCGACATTGCTCCCTTATCGGTAATGATCCGAGCGGACTCCATCCCACAATCATTAACTTTATCGCGTGCAAATCAGCTGCTTGTCTCTCGAAAAATCACTCGAAGTTGCATTAAGTACTCTATTGTCATTTGTTGCATGTATTTATGCTAAACTATAATTCATAAATAATTGTCAAATTCGCCTATATAATGCTATATTTTAAAATAATGTGTTATCTTAAAAAAAACCGATCAGATCTATCATACTGTACGGTGTGATTGGTGTGTCTTTCCCGAAAGGTCGCTCGCTCACCCGCACGCGGCGCACGCCTTTGTGTGCCTGCTCCTAATTTGCTCCTGCCTTTTGACCTACTTAGAATCCATGTTTCCGCTTCCATTTTAAAGCGCGCACTCGCTCGTCTATTCGACTCTCCTGCCTCGTCCTCCTAGCAGTCTCTCTATCGATTCTAGATATTTACTTTGCCTCCCCTCTCCTTCGTCTTCTCGCGCCGCTTCAAACCTCCTTGCATGTTGTGTCCATGCGCCCCTTTATTAGTTCCCAGCCGCTTTTCTCGCCGTATTTCGTCATTGCTTCTCGATTTCGCCCCGATATAATCTTGTTTCGCAGTCCGGCCTCGTCAGTCGTATTCGCTAGGGATTTGGACGTGTAGTGGTGAAAGAGAGCTCGGCCAGAAGTCGATTGCAAGCAGTCTTCCTTCTCTTGCCCCCCGTCATGGATTTCAACTTCAAGAAGCTCGCCAGCGATGCCACCGGCCTCTTCAACAGAGCCAAACAGGTGTGATCTACCCTCTTACATTCATTTTTTTCCGCGACTTTGTCACGTAGTCTATTAGGAATAGAGTAGTGAGAGCTCATTATCCAGTGAAAAGTCGTCAAGACTTTGTAAAGGTTTAGAATTATTGATCGGGTTTGGTTCGAAAACGAGCGTACGTTTGATTCCTTTCTGTTATCGTCTTTTCGTCTTGATTGTCACTCGCTCAAATAGACCCAATACTTTGTCATCCTAAATCAGGCTATTCAGCATTACTTTACTAAGGGGAGAGGAGATATATAAAGCTAAGACCTAAGCCTTAAGTCCCGACCTAATCCTTAAGACTTGATCTAAGCCTAAACTAAGCTTAAGTGTAAGTAAAGTATTTTCAGTACACCGAGGAGACGTTCCTCAAGGGCGAGAAGACGGAGCTCGACCCGCACTTCGAGGCTCTCCTGCAGGTTTGAATCCTTGAGATATCAAGAGTTGGTGAAACTCAAATTTAACGAGTTGAAATCCCGTAGAGCTATTACCTCAATTTCTCGGATTTGTGTCATAGGAGTTATTATGAAAGCTTGCATACACATGCTCATTGGAATCTTTAATCGATGATGCTTTAAACATCCAATTGCGCAGGGAATATTTGTTTCTAAATATACACTTTCCCATGATGACGATCCTTTGGCACTGCAATATTAATCAAATCATACGTGGGCAGGCAACGGACCACAATTGTTTCGAAGTTATTCAGCTCCTACAGTACTCTGGCTCAAAGTAGCCTGGCAAACAGTGATCCTAAAAATATAATGCATTTGATCCTAATCAAATGCCCCCAAGAGAAAATCTGATGCCCTTGGATGGGGCGGAATTTTCAAAATTTTATAAGTTGTTCAAATCTTCCAGAATTGTGGCTCGAAGTAGGTTATGTAACGGTCGTTCTAAAAATCTAATGCCTTTGGTCCTAATCAAATGCCCCTATGAGAAAATCGAATGCCCTCAAATTTGGGCCGGACCGTGCCCTCCACTGAATCAAATTATGATAATAATTATAAGTTGAATTTAGCGTGCCGACAAGACTGAGGACCACACTCGTCGTTTGCTGTCGTGCATCGAGAGTTACCTCCAGCCGAATCCCAGTCAGTTGTTGATCTTTGATCTTTGAACCGTGCATTCTGTTGTTTTTCGTATTGCTATATCGAGAGAAACAAATGCATAAGGTACAATATATGTCATAATATTATATTTGTCGACGAAAAGCAGCCACATAATTAGTTTCGTATATGTTGACAGCTTTACTAATATTGGATTAGAAATGTATGTCCTACACCATGCCGAGTACGCGACTAAACAAGCGGAACGAAAAATTAGAAAGTCATTTCCTAATATTTTCCCTGCCGCATATGTCCTTGAATCCCTATGGCCTGACATGTGGTGATGATTAAACGCAAGAATTTAAATTAAAAACACTTTTAAGAGGATAATAATTATGGTACTAAAGGCCGGCTCAGCGACTTAGCGGCTTAGGTGGTCAACTAGCATTTTCGGAACGTTTTAATAGTGCTATATTCATATCTGAAACGAGAATGAACAGAAACCTCAGAAGTTCCGGGCTTGTCGCAAAACTATCGCTTCTTTTTTATCTTCCCTGATTTTTCAGCTGTTCGCATGGAGGATGTCTTCTACGAGAAGCTCGAGCTGCGCAAGGAGGGTTAGTGTTTGTAAAATATTAATATTAATTATGTAATATATTTTACTAAAATTATGATGGGTGGTAGCCAATTCGTGGTGCAACAAGTGAGGATGCTCCCGTTTCTTAGATAATACGACTTTCGGAAACTTAAATACCATAGGAATGAATTGCAGGGGATACGAGCGCACTTTCTTTTTTTATCTGAAACCGTTCCCTCATTTCAACGCCGGTACGCTAGTTTTTCTTGAATTTTAAGTGATGCTGATACACGAATTCAGCAGGTGTTCGCTTTAAAAAAATCATAGTCGCTTGGTCGGATGAGAACTATTTCCTATGCCGAGAACTACGCCGCTCTTGATATATTAAAATCGGCATGACGTAATAGTTTTCATTCTACTCAGTCTCTCTATGACCCATGTTGTGATTTAGCAAGAATCAATGAAATACAGTTGAGTTGGGATACGGTGGGTTACCGTACCTAATATACGGTAGAATGCTAATCATTGCAGGCAGTCGAATGAACAACCTCGAGTCGCTGGCGACGGCGATGTGCGAGGCGGGCGAGGAGTTCGGAGCTGCCACTCCCTACGGTAAGTATTCTAACATAGTTACCGTAACCCAACGAGGTACGTTACGGTACTAATTTAAGGTGTTTATAGCTAGGGTATTATGAAATATGTTATGCAATTTGTGGAGTTTTAGTTGTTTTTTTTTCATTTCCGATTAACCACCGACTAATCTAAGAGAACAGAAATCCAGCGATACAAGGTAATGGTAAAACCACAATCCGATGGGTTTGAATCATTAAAATATCGGGTGTTTGCAGCAGCTGCTCTTTTCGGTTAAATCATTAAAATATTTTGTATGTTTTGGAAAATTGAATTATCATCTGCGAGTTTTACACCCTAGGTTGTTTATCTATTATTTAGGCAGTTAATGACCGTGATACTCACAAGAGCAGAAATCCATCCTTACAATCTTGAGTTCGAACCACAATACGACGGGTTGTGTTAACTTTCCGAAAATTGGAATTTTGCTGACAGCTCGAGCTTGTGACTCTTTTCCGTTCATTTTATTGCTTAGGCTGTATCACTTACCTAGTGTTGCCCATTTCTACCCTTGAATCAGGGATATCGTTGGGATACTGTATTATCTCTAAAGTACTAGTTCACGGTTTCGAAATTCAGTGTAATAGTGAGAGCATGTGATAGTCATCTGACAATCAGATGACTAATCATCCGCTGCTCTCGATTGCTCTCTCAGTGAGCAATGCTCTCCTCATTTACATACTCTGGAATGTCAGAGAAAGCGAGAGATCAGGCAAACAGGAGAGAGTCAGACGATTGCTCATCCCAACTAACGAAGGGATCCACTAAAGTGCGCCCTAATCACCCCCTTCCTAATTGGCAGGCAGGAAGTGTTTCCAATACAGCTCTATTACTCATTAACTTTCGCTCGTTTTCTTGGTCGCTCTGCCTGGTGATAGAGCATGTAAAATGAGGAGGGTCCCTTGGCAAATGGCCAAATGCTAATTAGCAGTCTTGGGGATCTGAAGTATTTGCGATGCCTCATCATTCATCTCGCCTCTTCTGCCCGTTCGTTTCTCCGAAGTGCCCATTTTCGTATCGTAGGGGGAGAGAGAAAGACGAGAGAGGCGAGAGAGACGAGAGAGAGAGAGAGAGGCAAGATAGCAGGTGAAATCGAGAGAGTGCGGACTGGCACGAAAAATGTGAATGCTTGAGAGGAAATCGGGCAGACGAAAAAAAATGACTAGGAAAGGAGGGGAGAAGAACAAAGAAAGGGGATATCTTCCTTCTCCCAAGGGATGAAGAAGAGTGTGTACCTGCTGCAGGAAGAAGCTGGGGAGAAGAGAGTGTATGAAAAATCAATAATTACAATACCTTCTCATTTTAAAAAGATTATTTGAATATTATTGTATTCCTAGAAAGTAACGACAATATTGGTGATTCCCACACTATTGCCCTACTTAGCCAACTTGTGAAACATTGAAGCTGAGTGATAAAGAATTGGATGTAAAATCAATAGTTTGATTGTCGATTTTTCCAGGCAGCGCTCTGCTGAAGGTGGCCGCCACGCAGCAGAAGCTGGGCCAGCACGAGAGGGAACTCGTGGGTACGGTACCTTGGTGATACGGTAGTTATCGATACGGTAGTCATGTAGTCCTTGAGGTTAAAGTGTATGCAAATATTTCTTTTTACGATGTAGAATACGGAGATTTTCCTTAGCGAGAACATTGTAGTTGAGTGGAGCTTCCTATATCATAGGAATACGGTAGTCAAAAATCGATCGATAGGCAATTATCGATTTGTAGGTCAAGCCGCGCAGCAGACGCTGCTGCCGATCAAGAGATTCCTCGACGGAGACATGAAGACGATCCAGGTATTGAGTTTATTATTTTTTAATCATAAGGAGTTGAGTGGAATTGGTGTCTCTTACATGCACAATGAGATGGTTTACTCGTGAAAAAGAAATTCGCAGTCGAACTTTTTCGAAACACTGACTAGAATGTGGCTTTCATTGCTTGAAGTCGCTTGATTACATGCCAATGCATATACTGAAATATTTTATGACGTTAAGTGATATTTATTATAATTTTTTGAATCGATTATGGAAAGGTTACTGATTTGTTTCACATGCGTGCCACGGTTGTGATCTCGTGAAGCGCGAAATTGCATTTTCCGAATCTGTGAATTCAATTGCATCTACTTTTTTAGTTCGTGCAAATACTTTTTGAATTCCCAACGTTATTCATCATTAGCTAGATGGCAAACATTTTGAAAATTATTTTTTGATACTCAATGACGAGACAGCACTGGCCTTTGCTAAATCCTTGTCATCTTGATGAACTCGAGAAACACGAATGCATACAGTGGAAGTTTAACCTTTTGTAAAGCACTGACCCAAAGTAGTTGTTAGTTCTTCCTAAAATAACCAATTTTGGATTATCAACCGGATTATGATTTATTTATATTGTAAAAGGATTTCCAGAGTCTTCTCCAACACTAGATAGATGGCAAATATTTTGAATGATGATAGTTTTATATCAAAATGGTTGTTTCTAATGAGAGTAGGTTCATCGCACTGATTCCTCTCACACCGCTGCCAACTTGTGAACCACGCGAAACTCCAACCCGCAAAGTGGCACTTTGCTAAATAAGAGCCCGAAATGCTCTGGCTCATTTGAATCATGCGATGCTATTGATATACATTGATGAGTGTGTGTTTGTATAAATATTTTAATTAATAATATTAATGCAAATCTCTTGCAGAAAGAGCGCAAGGTGCTGCACGCGAAGCGGCTCGACCTCGACGCGTGCAAGAGTCGTCTGAGGAAGGCCAAGCAGGCCGATGGAATCCAGGCTGTGAGCGAATCTTGTTTAATTTGAAAATTGAAAAAAGTAGAAAATTCGGGCCTGTTGAGTAGTGATTTCGCGCTGTGCTGATGAGGCGAAGGGTTCGTGCTGAGACGATTTGGTTTGGGTATTGGCGAAAAAAATAATTAAATAATGTGGGCAGCTGGTGGTCACGGTGCGTGCACGTTTCCTGTTTTCATAATGAATGATGCCCGTTACGAGGATGCTGTTTTTGAGAGTATGAAAGCGATGGAGGGGAAACCAGGTGTAGTCCTGGCCTTTGGTTTTGCTCGTTTGTTGGACTAATAAAAAAACGCATATCTCTGTCGGTTAAAAAATATATATATTAAAATAAGCGATGGAAATTATAGAATAATCATGAAGGAATTTGAGCCAATTTTAGACTATTTTAATATTTTTTTACATCGAAAGTTAAATTTAAAATTCTTTTGAATTGAGTCCCGGCGAATTGAGGTTTCGCGTTGCAGATATGGCAGGAACTTTTTGTGTAAATGAGTCGGGTGCATCTACCAGTACTACTTTGATAAAAACCTTGCTGCTAACGGCTCACGAATATAGTGCATGTCCTTGACAAAAGCGGGTTTCACGTTTTCGTTATGGTTGGTAATTGGTGCGAAGAAGTGATATTCCATCAGTTCCTTGACCATAAAATACAATGGATTAATCACGGAGTAGATGAATATGAATGCTGCATTCGTATTCGAAATAATTTTGGGGATGAGATGGTGCTAGTATGCCCCCACAAATGCGAAATAGTGCCGATGACAGTATGCGTTTATGTGTCCACGCATATTTTCGTTGCTAGCGAATAGATGTAATAAGCGTTAGTAAGGAACGTTCAAACGCCATTAAGAAGCAGCTATTCATCATGCCTTCATTCATCTCCTGGTGGTATCTATTGCCGGCCACCCTCAGGGAATTGCGCGGATTGTTCAGCAAAATATCAGCACCCCCTCGTCACTTTCGGAACTCAGAACACCCCCCATTCCCAATCCCCCCTGCTATGATGACTTGCGGCTTCCGGCGGGGGAATGACGACAATCGGAAGAGACCTGCAAAAAAGGGATAATCTGTTTGGCATTTTGCCATTTTTTTTTTCGAAAACAGAATCCCCACGAACAATGCCCACTCATCCTTTTTCCAGCCTCTAATTTCCTTTTTCCTCTCCACTTGTCAAGCATCCCCGGGAGACCATTGGTCAGCTATTTTTTTTGCTCTCCGCCTACCCGCAATCTTCCCTCTCCCCTATTGTCCACCGTTTCCCATCGACTCATGAATATAAGGCGGGCATA
Source organism: Pristionchus mayeri (assembly GCA_036245805.1). Lineage (NCBI taxonomy): Eukaryota > Metazoa > Nematoda > Chromadorea > Rhabditida > Neodiplogasteridae > Pristionchus > Pristionchus mayeri. The sequence goes on along the minus strand of BTRK01000001.1, from coordinate 16,676,614 downwards.
ATCGAGGGTTGGGTTGAATGCAAAATCCACCCGCACAATAGGGGACTGGAGGCGGAATAGACTGGCTAATGAAGATAATGAAGGCATGGTTGGTGTTCGTCTAGTGGTTCTTTGACTTGGTAGTATGCTTTTGGTACTAGCTTTAGTGGATTGGTTCCTTGGGTCAGGTGGATATGACCTGATTAATGAAAGAGTGCTATTGTATTCTTGAGCGAGCCGTTACGAGCATGTGACAAGACATAAATATTATTTTCATAGATACTTATGCTAAGTACAATCGGCATTTCGAAGCCTGTTATCTGGCACTCGCCACTAGTCTAGACGGCGATAGTAAACAATGGACGATGCCTCGTCCCCTCCCCCCCCTCGATGTTTTCTTTCTTTTCTCTCCTCTCGGATATGCCGTCCGAAATTGATGAGAATCCCATAGCGATGTCTGGAGAAGGAGCGAGTATTAGTATCTCGTGGCACTATACTTTGAAAAGGAACTGATGAACTAGTCCTTTTCTACAGTACTTCACCGCTCGGCAATGGAAAAAGTGTACAAAAAATGAAGAGTATTTTCCATAAGAAATGACTAGCTCATTAGTTCCTTTCGAGAGGCACTAAACGCTCCTGGGTGACTGTACAGTCTGAGCAGAGGGGCTTGGATACGAAAAGAGGGATCATTGCACACTCAAATGCGATTACTGTGCAACGAACCAACGCGTGCGCTCTGGCTACAACAAGAGTGGATGGGAGAGCCCCGAGGCTATTCCCAGTAAACAATCGTTATTAGTATTCGCTCGAAATTACAGTTTGCCGCAAATAGCAATTACTATACCGAGAGTCGTGTGTGGGTTCTGCGATTCTGTGAAACCGGAGCGATCAAAATAGCGCCGAGTATGTGAAAACACGACGTGCATTCCATGACTGATAATTATCATTGAAGGGAGGCTCAAAGCCAGTGGGCGGTCTGACCATAGAGCAGGTACAGTAATCAGTGTCGTCAAGTGGTGGTTCGGTGGAGCGCAATCGTGATTGTGTCTCGGTGTAGTGTCGTGGCTGTGCGTGACCCCTTGATGCCCACTTCTGGCTTATTGCCCCCTCTCGGGTTCTCATTCGTTCGCGGCCCGCATTATGCCTGCTGACGTCATCACTTCCGATAGATATCTGCTGTCAAGAAGAAATGTGAGAGATGAGAGCGTGTAGGCGAGGAGAGCCACGTCAAGTCCCCCCCCCCCCACTCCTTTTTTTGGCCTGCCCTTTTAGGGAAGTGAGCAGCAAGACCCTCCCGGGTTTAAGGTAGTATTCAATGAGCACTGCTCATCGGCACTAGGTCGGATGAGAACTATGACGAGATCCCGACTTTGATATATCATGAAGTCATAGTTCTCATCCGACCTAGTGCTCTGCTCATCATACTTCTTCCAATTGTTCGGAAAAAAATCTGTATACCCTGCTGGTGTTATAACTAGTGGGCGCCCTCCCGGAATTTGAAACTCATCAGCAATCCCCGCCCACATATGGAGTGAAGAGAGCGAGAGCTGATCTTCTGAGCTGTCTGAGAATAGGAAATCTCAATTTAGCCATGCCTACGTTGTCGACTCTCGCTTGATTAGGCATGGTGGCATTTGGAAGTGAAAGGATAGCCTCATCTAGTCTTGCAATTGGCACGTTGACAGATGGAAAAGCACTCAATTCTGTGCTTTCCCAGTGCACAATCTGCCTGCTAAATTGCGGTTTTTATATAGTGTGGCTCTCGATTGTTGGATTGCCCCCCCCCCCCCAGAAAGACGACGACGATCTTTCTTCCCATTCATCTCCCTCGTCCAATTTCACGAACTGGAGGCTGCGTAATTTGAATAACGCGAACTGACGTGAATCAGGGTTCCCTGACTACCGTATCCGTCTGAGATGAGAGAGGGCAAGATAGCATACCAATTTGAGAGAGTGCTCTTCCAATCTCGAAAATTGCACCCTTCTGAATGGAATGCAGAGAAAGGGAGGAGAACAAGAGGAGTCATCTCATTCCATTGCTCTCCCCCGAATGACGAGAGAGATGCCAGTCGAAGAGAATGGAGAGGACGATGGGGCTACAAGGAAGTATTCTGCTCCTTCTCCTTCTCAGATCTCTTCCCCATCAAATCTCGCGTCATTTAATCGTGCAGCGGAGAAGTACCGTGCTCAAGTCATTGCATATCAATCCCCGAGACGGAACATATTTAGCTCCGTGGCATTAGCCCCCGAGAGAGGCAGAAGAGAACAACGTATGGCAGTAAAGCGAACAGTGACGTGCTACTGGGTTAGACGGGGAGAGAGGGGGAGACAGAGTGAGGAGAGGAGAGAGACTTGAAAGGGAGACTGACATCATACCCGCTCGCCCACTCTAATGAGAAATTGGACGAGCTTGCGAGGAGAATACAGAAAGGAGAAGCCGCACGCTCGTGGTGTACTGTATGTGGTGTAGTAGTCGTGAGAAACGGAAAATGACAGAAGGACATTATGCACGCATGCGGTGGTTGTGGATTACCGTAATCATCGGGTTCTTCAGGCGGAGGCGGAGGTGCGCGTGGCGCAGGCTGAGTTCGACAAGCAGACCGAGATCACGAAGCTGCTGCTGGAGGGCATCCAGACCGCCCACGTGAGTACAGTACCCAGGGGAGGGACTAGGGGTAGTCCGATGGGTCAGAGTGATGACTAGATAGGTATAGTTGAACACCGATTGTTCGAGGTAGCTATGTGGGTAAAATAATTGTTCATGTAACTACAGTAACCTGAATTGGTGATCTGGTAGGTCAGATTGATGACTAGATGAGTATGGTAGAGAATCAGTCGTTCAAGATAGTTCTATGGATCAAGGAAGTGTTCATGGCAGTACAGTAATCTGAACTGGTTTTATAGGTCAGATTGATTCATGGGGATACTGTAGGCATTATAATATCGATTTTTGCAGAACAACCAGCTGAAGTGCATCCGTGACTTCGTCGAGGCGCAGCTCTCGTTCTACGCCCAGGCGCATCAGTCGCTCGCCGACCTGCAGCGCGACCTGTCGGGGTGAGTAGTCGGAGACGACATTTACTAAATCGCACCACGACACCACACACAACGTACACGACATCACATAATAGTATTGTAGTACGTAGTGCACGCGCTCAATAGAAGACACTGTGTAGATCCCGTACAGTGGTGGTGCACCCTTCCTCGTTGGGTTACGGTAGTTTTGTGTTACGGTAGCAATTTCAGTGCGGCACCGTTGTAAGCAGTCGATCGATCTGTGGAGGACCAACAACTACCGTATCCCCAACTTCCGACCAAGAAGATTGTCTGTGTAGTATGTAGTCCTCTGCTAACCCGTTATCGATTTTCAGTCACTACCATAGCGTCTGTTCTTGATTGCGAGCCCGTTATCGATTGCTAGTTCTTTGTTCCTTTCTCTCCGGTTACGGTAGTTTTCGTGGTGAGACGCGTCGCCCCCTCCCTGCCCTGCCATCCTACTTACCGTAAACTCTTCCCCATCTGCTTACTGTATCGATTACCTATATCGATGTTGTGCCAATATTGATTTCGAGATCCTGTAGAAGATTGAATGTTTTAAGAAGGTATTGCTAAATTATTTGACCCCCGAGTTTGCTGTTACTTTTCGCATTTAGTGAGATTGTGGTGTACATTATGCATAATTATTTGAATAAATTATGAGAAGTGACAGTATTTGATGGTGCATTCACAGTATTATAAGGGTACGGTAATTACAGAACGCTTGTGATCCGTGGTGCTACCGTAACGACTACGGTAGTCGAGAGAGCAGCGAATGGAGAGAAGGTAGGTCACAGAGAGGGTTGGAAGGGGAAGGCAACACGGCGAATGATAGCAGTAAAAGCAGAGGGAGCTGCATAAAACAGCGGGGAAGAAGCATGAAACTTTTATTCTGCAGGGGGAAGCAGAGAGAGAGAGACGGGGAAGGGGAATTATCGATCGGAAATTGATCTTGCAGAAGAAATCGTTGACCGGTATCTACGCAGCACTTTCGGATGGAGGAACGAAACAGGTGAGAGGATAATCTTTGATCTCTCTTTTCGACCGACAAAGTACAGTGGAACGATGAAACCAATGTATTGTGATTTTGAACTTTGATCTCTTTCAGGCTCGCGTGATCATGGACTATGACGCGGTGCTGCGCGACGAGCTGAGCGTCCGTCTCAACGAGGTATACGGTAGTTACAGGTTACGATAGGAGTTCGGTGGGTCAATCAATATTCGGTAGGTCATCATCGTGTACCGACTGCCGGGGATGGACGAGGACTTCGTGATGGCGGAGCGGGCGGGCGTCCGCGGTCGCATCCCCATCGAGTACATCGAGATTGTGTGATCTTTGATCTCTGTCACTCTAGTTTGGCCTCGACCAACATCGTAGTTTGCGTGACCTATTGCCCCGATCTCTCATGACCACGTTCTCTGGTTTGATCTTTGATCTCTCAAAATACAAAAAAATATTGCGGTATCTTCTATTTATTTCTTGTGTAGATGATAAAGAGTGTTTTTTCCAAAAGGAACTGAGTATGGCCTTCTTTATGAGCGTTTTTTTCGTAAACGAAGATCTGAGAGCACGTAAGAGTGATCTAAACAAGAGAAGTTCATTCCACCCTCCCGTGCTCTCTCCTCGTTCTTGCTGTGAAAGAACGCGCTCTTGAAGAGACTCATTCTCCATTCAGACATCTCCCCCATTCGAATAACCTATTCCATCCCCATTCTTGTCCTTCCCCTTTATTCGTTCCACCCCTCCCACTGCATTCCGCATTTTCCGGATTTAGCGCCGACCTGCAGCTCCTGGTGGCTGACTCAACACTAGAAGTAATAGCACTCAGTGAATGGCGTTGCGTTACCTGGCTCCGCCCCCTTTCCCCTCCTCCCCCGTTCCTCATCCACCCACACCCCTCGCTTTGTTCATGTAGAAGCCATTGTTGTGCTTGTTTTGCTTCTTCTTTCTCGGTATGAATCGAGCCGTTCTTTGGTTCCACTTTCGGCGTTTCTCGCTTTTCATTGCTTTTGCCCGCTGTTCGTGCTTTCCCGACGAGAGATAAGGTGAAATGAAGAGAGTGCAGTGCCAGAATCCAAGCAATGGTCTGACTCTCCTCATATCACACACTCTCGTCCGTTAGGGAACGCGAGAGAGCATGCACTTTGGAGAGAGTCAGACGATTACTCCAGAATTCCTTAAAATATCTCATATCCCGGCCGCCTTCATTGCATGTTTACTGCGCAGTTTCTCCAGAGTCTGCGAAAGGCTGACAGAGAAGTGGAGATGACGGCAGATTCAGAAAATAGCCAGAGGCCGCGGGGGAAAAGGGGGCGGAGCCTGCCCTCTCCTTCTCCCTCTCTCGCCTCCTCGCCCCCTTCTAGACTGACGTCAAGCTGTCGCCTGCGGCTATTTTGCCTTTTCTATCCAGGAGTGTAGCGACCAATTTAGGTACGGTATATCGATTCGGTTGACACACAGTCACTTCTTGTTCCTTCCCTGAGGGGGGGGGAGCACTAGATTCTAGTTATCGTGAGCGCTCGCGCGCGGTACTTTTCGTGTGTGTACACACACATGGGTCGCTTTTCGGCTGGAGGGGCGCTCATTCTTTGCTTTCCCTCTCTCTCCTCTCCTCCCCTCCCCCTCCCCCTCCCCCCTCCCCCCTCCCTTTCCCCCTCCCCCCTCCCCCACCCCTTTCCCCCTCCCCCCTCTCCAATCTAGGTCATGCTTCCAGTAGTGTCGATCAGCCGCGCCGCTTAGTTATACATGTATCGGGATCGAGCGAGGGCCGAGAGAGATCTCTTTTTCGCCGACACAGAGGAACTGTTTTCGCCCGTCCTGACTGACCCCTCTCCTCCCCCTCCTGCTCCCCCTCCTGCTCCCCCTCCTCCTCCCTCTCCTCTCCCTGTTATCTTACCGTCGCATCATTTCGTTCCGCCCCGAGAGAGGAAGACTATTCAGTGTGTGTGGTGCCGATCAATCGTTTATATCCTCGCTCAATTTACCCCTCTTTCAACCTGTAAAACAGGGGAAAACACGCCCAATTTAAAGGCATTTTCGCGCTAAAATACGCCAATTTTTTTGCAAACTTCGCGCGAAATCACTGATAAGCCTGGTCAAGCGTGGATGACGAGAGCCTCCGTATTTCTCTGTACTCTCTAGTTGCCTCCATCTCTTGCACCCTCCTTGTTTTCCATGTTCTCTCGCCAGTTAAGGAAAGCGAGAGAGTATGAGAAGTTAGGAGAGCGCGTACGGAGAATTTGCAGCTGTAGAGGGAGCAGGAGGAAGGGGGAGTGCGCCAAATTGGCAAGAAGTTGCGTGGTTTCGTGTTACTCCATGGGCAATTAGCTGAGCACCCGACTCTCCTCAATTGTCATGCTCTCTAGTCGGTTAGAGAGGCCGAGAGAGCGTGGATAATTGAGAGAGTTAGACAGTGAGAGAGGGCGAGAGAGCGTGGTTATTGGAGAGAGTCAGAGATGAGATGATGAGTGGGTGCGAGGCTCGAATCTCGTGGTGAGAGCTCTGACGTCCTCCTACCGAGGGAATTCGTTGTTTTCGCGCCGCATGACAAAACAAATTTGGAATGTGAAAACTTCAGCGTATGTTGCAAGTAAATCCTCCTCCATTCGCCCAGCAAACATGACTCACCTTCTGTTCACCGATCTTTTCGCCATTGAGTTCACTTCTAGCGTCGCATTGACTCAGTAGCTGCATGTCGGTGCTAAATCCGGAAAGAATGCAGGGGTGGAACGAATAAATCTTTTCGGTTCAACAATCGCTCACTTTTTGCACCTCCTTTCCCTTGCAGAGAAGAGGTCGTCCTCGGCCTATCTTCGAGTGCAAAAAGATACTCCCCATTTCCCTCACCTCACCTTTTTGTGCTCTGAGCTATCTATCAGCCAACACGGAGTGATCTCCCCGAACTTCTCCATTTACCCTTCTTGCATCTTGCTGAGCAGTTCTATATTCGTTCATTATTTCTGAGCATTGCTAGAGATGGGCAGTGGGAAGCACCAATGGAATGCTCGGCTCTTAAGAGCGCGCAGAGCAAACGAAGAGTGCGCGTGCTTCATTCTCCTTCTTCAAAGAACGCACGTAGCTCTCAGTGATCAGAATACCCGAGCAATGGCTTCCTCATGATTGCACAAAGTGCAGAGAAGTGATGGGAATCAGAATTAGGCGACGACTTTCCTCGCTCTCTTCATATCACACACTCTCTCGCTCACTCTGACCGACGAGAGAGCGCGTGGTTTGGAGAGAGTCCGACGATTCCTAAAGGCCATTGATTCTTCCTCGATGACTGCACGTATCGAGTGCTTTCCTTGCAGCATTCCAACTGATTGGCGGGCCAGGGATGATTGATTGATTAGATAAGCAAAGGCCCCCACTAAACACGAGTCAGCATAGCATAGGAACACGTCCCCGGGGTTAGCTCCTCCCCTTTCCTCTCTCCTCCCTTCTCTTCCTCTCTCTCTAGCTCCAGGGCAATAAGGAAGGCTAACCGCTTTAAACTCAATGCCCCTCCCCCCCCTCTCTCTCTCCTCCCCTCCCCTCTCCTCTCCCCAAGACCGGGCCTGGCTGACCACAACATCGCGGGCTTCCTGTTCCTCTCTCGTTTTTTGTGCCTCCTCCTCCTCCCCCCTACGGAGGCGCTGCTATTGATCCCTCCTCCCTCTGTGCTTCCCGAGACACGATACCAACAATACAATACCCCCTCCCTGTCTCGCTCTTTCTCCCGTCCATTCACTCTTTCTGTACAGAAATGGTCACCATCTCGTCGCGCTCACTCGATTCTCCATACTCTCTCGCTCACTCTTCGCGCTATTGCTTCATTTTGTGAAGCTTTTTTGTCGCTTCGAAAGCTTGTTGCATTCCATCCTTTCTGTCTCCTCCTTTCTCTACCTCTCTCCCTCTCTCCCTCTCTCCCTCTCCTTCTCGACCATCCCATTCCCACTAAAAGAGAGAGAGGGGCGGGAGAGGGCCATTGACACTATACTAGTATATATTTTGGGGGCGGCTCTTCCCTTCCCTTCCTCCTACTCCTCCTCCTCCTCTCTGAATTCGATGCTTTTCCAATGAAATTCAATGAATTTTTCATGCGTCCTCTCGATGGAGTCTGCCTGCCCAATATCTGCTTTGTTTCGGGAGCTTCTTCTCCGATGAATTAACTTAGGCAGCTCGAGTTCCCCCTCATTTTCCATGGCTTCTCAATAAATGAGTCTGAACAATCTGCTTGCTCTTTCGTCAATGTGACCTGTGCCAAGCCATTCCAACTAAATATCACCCGTAATTTGTCATTCTCGTGAAGAAGTGGTCTTTCTCTCGCTAGAATGTTGCCAGATGGCGAGTTTTGGTCTCTCTCTCTGTGTAAAGTTTGTCTCTCGATTGGCACTTCCCAACTTCCCTCCTGATCCCTGACTGATCCCATAGATCATTCGGCGATGTGTCCGAGACTGACGGGCGATTGTGAGTCACCCCCTTCCCTCTCTCCCTCACCTCCCCTCCCCTCCCCTCCCATTCTTCCCTCCCCTCCAATCTAAGTATCCCCTCTCCTGTGCTCAGGACGGTCCAGTTGAATAGTACCCATCGGGGGAAAGAGGGGGAGTTAAACTAGAGAGAGAGAGAGGGAGACGGAGGGAAGCAAGAATGGAAAGGTATGGAGGGAAGGGGACGGTACCCCCTCCCCATCCCTTGGGCTGTTTGCTCTTTTTGCACCACGCACCACCTCCCCTCTCCTCCCCTCTCCCCCTTACCTCTCCTCCTCCTCTTCCCCTCATCAGAATCGATCAATGGCCGATCAGTCTACTCTATCTCTCCTCTCTCTAAACTCTCGGCCTCCTCCCCCCTCTGATCATTCCAATAAACAATGAGGTAGGGGAGAGGGAGGGATAGAGTGAGACCGCTCTGAGTGACCGGATGTGCTTTGCAAGTTTAGATTGTGGCCACTGCTTATCTTAGCTCACTCAACCACTGGCTGTATTCCATTTCCACCTTCCCTGGATCACCTTTCTACTGTTGTTTATCTCTTCTCTTCTGCACAATACATGTTTTCCTCCCTTCTCTTTCTACGAAATACAATGCAAACTGCACTTTTCACCTGAATCTCCGCTCCACTTACTTCCTCCTTCCAAACCTCAAATTATGACGAACGAGTAAAATACGTCGAGTTTCGCTGAATTGGCGCAGAGGTCTACACCTTTATTGGTACCGCTTATAGCTGCTCGAAACGGGTTTGGAGCAACAGTAGGAGAGCTCGAACAATCGTCTGACTCTCTTCAGTTTGCATGTTCTCTCGTCTCTCCGACCGGCGAGAGAGCGTGCAAACTGAAGAGAGTCAGACCATTGCTCTAGGAGAGTCTCTCACCCTTGCTCCTGTTCCCTAGCAAGTCACAGATTCGACAGTTTGGATGGGGGAGTTTTCCTCTCTCCTCTTCCTATCGCTTATTTACCGAATGATCCGGCGCGACCCTTCGCAGTTTTCCATTGCGCTCTGCTTCTCTGATTCTCTTTCTTTCCCTCACTCTCTCTCTCTCCTCGTTGAAAATTATGATTCGGAGCCGCCGGATTTACCGCGTGTGTGTTGTTTTCGATTCCGATCGGGGGGAAGGGAAAACCGTAGGAAGCACTTGGAATACTGTTTACGAAAATCGGCACATTACTATACTCATTTCTGTGCTCACTCGCTTCCCCTGCCTATGAGAGAATGCGCCAAATGACCATGTTAGAATGAAGCACCACATGTGGAAGTGGTGGTTCTTCTTATGCCATGCCTTCACAACAGCTCGTGCTCGAATAGAGACTTCTCTTTGCTGTTCCGCCTTTGCCTTCTCGTGGCATGGGGTCCAAGCCTTGACCTACCTGCCAGCCTTCCTTCCCCTCCTTTTCCTTGGAAACACGCGCTTTCCCTCCTCCTCCTCCTCACCCCCTCAGGGCAACACATTTACTATGCGAGAGGGGGAGAACCCCCTGACTTCTCCTTTTCTCTCTTGCCCCAGGCGAGACACTCTCTAGCTACCCCGTAGTATCTTTTTCACTCTAGTAGTTTTCTTCCCTGCAAGCGACTACAATTTGCAATATCTGCAACTACAAATCCTTGTCTTACGGGGGTTAAGAACTTCACGGACTGGTCGAATAAGCTGCTTATTCACCTCCTGATTTCTGGTTTCAAAACAGATTTTCTCTAATTCGCCCCTTCCGATGCCGATGATCATGAGATTCAATTAGGATGTTATCTTCTCTCTTGAGAATCCCTGGACGCATTTCGCCTCATTTGCGTTGCCCTGTCCTCCCGACCGACGAGAGAGCGTGCAAACCGAAGAGAGTGGGCTGAAAACAAGCCAGGGGCGAAGTCGACGTCATCGTTGAGAGCATTCTACTCGAGGGAATTCCTCGCGCGGTCGCAGCGGTTTTGTAATCACATGTTCGCTCATTCTAGAAAGCGTCGCGTCGTCGCCACGTCGATGACGTCGTCTAACTCTCTCGATTTCCCGCGCTCTCTCGCCTTCCGGAAACGGCGAGAGAGCAGGGAGAATCGAGAGAGACGCGATGACGTGATAAGCAGCCTCCTTTCGAGGTCTTGTGAGAGCGCCAAACCGCTCGTTAGCGATCGAATTGATAGGCAGTTGAGAGTTGCGAGAGGGAAGTTTGCTGCCTCTCAGAGTCCTCATTTGACGTCTTCTGCGTTGCTGCTTTGATCTACCATCCCGTCAGCTTCCTTGTTTCTACTCCTCGACGACATACGCCGTACGACTTCTTGTATGTCGCTTGTCTTGTTCGATTGTTATTATTCTCGTAGATGACGTCATCCTTAGTCAATTTCTTTCCACCTGCTCCTTCCCTCCTTTAGCTAATAAACACGGAGCCTATCCGCTCATTCTCGGAGTTTCTCAGGCTTCTTCTGTTCACTACAGTTGATTCACTCGAAACAAAGATGACATCATGCTTATGTCACTTGGTTCGGCGCTCAACTTGATGTCATAATTCACGTAGTCCAAAAAAATGAATGTTTTGCGAGCTTGCTGACAACTGAGGCCATTCGTAGGTCACTCCTCTCTTTAGCTTCGTCCTTCGTCCTTTCGACCCTTCCTCGTTCCTTCCCACTCATCTCATCTCTTCGCCCTTTGCCTGACAATAGTCTCCATTCTCTCCATTCCATTCACGGCCGATCTCTCTCTCTCTCTCTCTCTCTCTCTCTCTCTCTCTCTCTCTCTCTCTCTCTCTCTCTCTCTCTCTCTCTCCTCCCCGTAATACACGCCAATAAAATATGGTATTCAGAAGAATCCCTAATGAGAATGTGTAAAGAAAATGGCAAGAATCGTCCCAGACAGCCAGCAGACAGTAGTATACAGACAATTGTGCGACCACTAGTTCCCATGTTGCGTAGTAAATTCATTCTGTCTTTCTTTCACAGAATCTCTTGACCAGTAGAGTTGCTTGAAGGTGTAGAATGAAAATACCTCGGTTTCAGTTATCTTCATTGTGTAGTGATTACGCATTTGCTCTATCTATTCACATTTTTCATAGATGGGGTACAAATAGCACTCGATAGCGTGCTCGTCCATTGACCTTCTCGGACACGATCTCCTTCCTTATCCTCCGTTCGCATTGCATTTCACAGCCCTCTTGGCCTCTTTCGTCTATCGATCTCGAGCCGCCGCCGTTTTGCCTCTTCTGGAGCCTCCGCCTTCCCCCATTCGAGAGGGGGGGGGGAGGGGAGAAAGGGGGGAGAGGGAGAGGGGAGAAAGGGGAGAGGGAGGGGAGAGACTAGAGAACGGCTGAACGCTTTTCGCTGTTCGTCTCTCCCAGCGACGGGCACACTTGTTGCTGTTGGCATCGATCCTTCCTTTCCTGACTTTTGCTGAGCAATGGTCTGACTCTCTTCAGTTTGCACGCTCTCTCGCCGGTCAGAGAGACGAGAGAGCGTGCAAACTGAACAGAGTCAGACCATTGCTCCTTTTGCTAGTATCTCCCCTCTCCATTACTCAGCACCCTAATTGCTCTTTGCTTGGATACCTGACTTTTCCCAGTATCTTCCCACTCTCTTCATTTCGCGTACTCTCTCGCCGACAAGGGAACACGCCAATTAGAGAGATTCGCAGAAATTGAGACAAATACAGCGTCGGATGCTCGGAAATGACGGGATTTTGAACCCAAACTTGAGTGTTTGCGCGGGGAATCGAGAGGAGGAAGGGAGAAGAGGGCTGAGGCTACTCATTAGCCGGAGTATTCGTGGGCGTTGCGGCTGACGTTTCGCTTATTTGGGTCTGCTCTCTTCATTTTGTACACTCTCTCGCCGCCCTGATCCCTGAGGCTACTTCGGAAGTTGTTTAGAGCCAATGTGATTGTGTGGACGTGCGAATCTACGATGTTGGGCCTATGAGATTACAGTGGATTTCTCAGTAGGAGAGATGCATTCCTGCACATTTTTAGCTTGTAGTTTTTCAGTAGTTTTCTCGCTTACGTTTTTGGGATGTAGATACTAGATAAACCTCTTCCGTCTCACTTTCTGTTGTGACCGAGGGAACGTGCTGATCGAAGAAACATTCTCTCCCTTTCCCCATTCTGAATCGCCCTCTCATTCCTTTCTCTTCGCCCCGTGATTCCTACTTTTTGTCGTTGAAATTAAATCGCGATCGTCGAATTTCGAAAACATTCAACTTATTTAATCATCAAATTCCAGGCGAATGGTGACAAAATGATCGTCCCGCAACATCCGCCATCGATTCTCGTCGAACAGCAGGTATGTGACCCGACGCGCGCTCCGCCGAACCCGATAGGTTACGGTACTCGATAGGTGTGCCTACCTCAAAGGCGTCTAGACCCGCGAGAGCAAAGCCATCAATCATTGTGCGGTCGTACGCTGAAAGGCGAGGAAGCCGTCATCGGGAGAATGAGCGATCACGCGGAACGCGTACTCAGTATTGCTGCAATTAGAGTTCGGTGGGTCAGATTGATGATTATCGGAACACTGGGTCAGATTTATGATCGGAAGTTCGCTAGGTCAGACTCGCAAGACTCACGGCACGAGCTCGTTGGCGTACTGGAAGCAGCCGGAGCCGCGGTTCTTGAGGATCGTGTTGAGACCGCGCGCGTCGATCTGCTCCACCTGAACTACCGTACTTAGGACTACAGTATCCGGTGCAAAGTCACTTGTCGATATTTCTACTTCGTTGTCTCTCTGCCTTTTGCGAAGATTGTAGTCAGATTAAAGTCAATCCTCGATAACTCTTGTTGGTGCACGTACCGTATACGTCCACTCGGGCACGGCGGGCCAGGCGATCTTCGCCGATCGCATGCCGCACGCGACTACGGTAGGAGCGAACAGCACCTCGCCTCCCACGGCCACACCGCCTCGCATGCAGACCGGCAGTTGAGCGGAAGAGGGCGACTGGAAAAGAACACTGTAACACCGAGCAACGAATCGAGAAGTGATTTATTTCGTGTACATCGCCAATCGCAAACTGATTTGGTGTGACTACCGTACCTCTCCAAATCGATTCGTCGCCGTCACTTTGAACTTGTAGCTGGCGCCGGGCTTGAGTCCCTCGACCTTGGCGACGTAGTCCCTCGTCTCCAGGAACACCTCCGCCTCCTCGTCGCCCTTATCGTTCGCCTGCAAGTCGACTACCGTAATTCACACCACGTGCGAGACGACTTTTACTAAAGGTTGCCCTGTCGAAATTTCACTTACACTGACGCGATAGAGGGAGTAGTGGATAATGGGCGAGCCTCCGTCGACGGGCACATTCCACCGCAGCACGACGCTGTCTGCCGACACGCTCTCCGCCTTCAGACCCGAGGGCGCGTCCGGCTTGCCGGCCGGCGTCTAGAAATGAGGGGTACGGTAGTTACACTATGAATCGGCAAGTGAGTGATTATCCCGTTTATCTTCGGATCATTACTGAAGATATGATCGAGTTGGTGTACTCCTTCTAGGTCGCATACAGTATGATACCGTATCCCAGCTACCGCATTCCTCACCTTGAAATGCGTCCCGGCAGAATACTCGCCGTGGATGCCACGCTCCTCCAGTCGGGCCTGAACAATTTCGAAATCATCGATCTGCTCCGCCGAACTGGCTACCGTACCTGAACCTGCACGGAGTACTCGCGATTCGGCAGCAGCTTGGGGATGCGCGTGCGGTTTCGCTCCGTGCCCGTCCGGTGACCGTTCGAGACCCTGCGAGGTTACGGTATCAATCGATAACTGATTTCATTTCATTTATCGGTGAAAGTCCCCGTGTTCGCTATCCTCGGTTTGTCTATTCGATTCGGCAAACAATTATCGCTCCCACCAATCACAACAGCTGTGTGTGTACCGTTTATCCCCGTTCTTCCCTCATCCCGTTTCTCTCGCACTCTTCTCGTTTCCCGCACTCTCTCGCCGCCTCTGTCGACTTGAAATGGATAGATCCATGAGCCGGTCTATCCTTCTCCCGTATCTCTCTCACTCTGACCTACCTCGTGATCTGTCTTTTGTCCCACTTTCGATTCAAATCGCACGCAAAAGGAGCAAGGAACACTAGCAGACGAGAGAGTGTGCAAACTGGAGAGAGTTAGCCGATCGCTCTCTTGGGAAGCCAACCGAACAAACTACTTCCTCATCCACACAGTTCCGCATTCCAAGTGTCCACTTTCGTGCAAATCGAATACAGTATCCAATGTTCGCTCGGTCAGTCACTGGGTCAATGTTGAGAAATGTCTCCACTCTCTAGCCGGCAACGAGAGAGAAAGGCAACATCATGTGACACGAGAGCAGCTTCCTCTCTTGGCTTTGCCCCTCGCATTTCACACTGTGCAAATAGGCTCAATTCAATCCGGCGGCCATTAACCCCTAGCCCGTCACACTGCGAATATCACGTTTCCTTGACGGATTGTTTCGTTGCGCTTGTCTCCCTTCATTATGCATCTCTCACTGATCTAAGGTGCGATATAGAATGCAAAATGAATGGACAATATCTTCCATCCCTTGCTTCTCTAGCAGGAATAGCAAGTTGCTCGAGCAGCGAAACAAAAATAAGGAAAATTATTGCACGGTTGCTCTCGGTTTCACTGTGCGCACAAATTTCTCGAGTGGAACACAGATCTGATGAGTCTCGAGCCGATAGTGAAAAACAATTCAAATTCCTGCCCGGATCACGAATCTGGCTTAAATAAAATGCTTAAATAAAATTAGTAATCGATAACTCACTTGACTACGATATCCCGGTCCCGCCGGATGCTGCGGCCGGCCTCCGAAACCAGGATCTGGTAGGAGAACTCGCTACCGTCGATCTGCGGGAACGGCGCTGCCGAGTTCGCCTCCGACGTGTCCATCTCCTGAAGCCACCCATCGACTACAGTAACCTATTTGGTTCGGTGGGTCAGAAGGAGGGTCAGATTCATGATTCTGGCCTGTGGAACTCTCCATAGATATTTTTCAACTCCAGTTTCGAGTCTGACAAATTGTGCGCTCCGCCGAACTCCTAGACTACGGTAGTCAATAGGTGCGTACCTGCCATCCGACCTCGACCTCCGTGGGCCACAGCTTGGCGACGGTGGGCGGCAGGATGCGGTTGAGCATGCACTGTATCCGGTCGATGTCCTCCTGGTCGAGCTCGATCGGCTCCTGCAACGAATGAGTTGGGTTTCGGTATCTTAAGATTATCCACTGATTTTGTAATGTTCAGTAACCCCTCAAGTACGGCCACACACTCCTTAGGAGGAAGCGGAAGTAAATCTTAGCAAGTGACTCGGCTTTCTCCCTAGCTGCACAAGTTCTGGGAACGGGGCGTCTGCACAAATTGCCGCCGCATAATTCTCGCTCTAATGCACATGAGAAAGATTCACGAAACAGAACCCATTTCAGGAATTACACTTCTCATTTTGCATAAATTCTAATTATACTCACGACATTTAATTTATCTAAAAACGACCCCTTTCGATTTCTGGAAATTTTGAGTTTCATTCATCCCATAACTCCTTGATACGAGGAACGATTCAATTCTCCCTTTCTTGCGTTTCTCCTACAATTACAAATCTGACGCAGCTCACAATCAACCACTTGGAAGCGATGTGTGACTATGCCGATTCGATGCACATTCCTACCATTCCTAGTCCCCGGATTCGTCATTTCCCCTTTCAATCCCTCTCTCCTTTCCAATAATATTTTCGTAATGTAGTCATTCAGGCCGAGCTTGCCCTTTCTGGATAAATAAACTTCTTTTGCAATCCGATCCTCTTCCCCCCTCCCCTTTCTAGCCCCCACGCCACGCCATTTCCTCCACGCTCTCTCCATTGCGTACTCACTAACGCTCTCTCTGACCGACGAGAGAGTATGGAGAATGAAGAGAGACATCCTTCCTCTAACCCAATTCTTGCCCGAATTCAAGAGTATTTTCAGTCCTCTCCCTTTGTTCTCGGGGCGAGCGCCTACAGGATGGCGACTCTCCTTGTTACGCACGCTCTCTCTCCTCTCTCTTTCCCTCTTTCAGGATCTTCCCCCTAGCCGAAAACAGAAAATGAAGCGAAATGAAAGGGCCGTGTTTTCTCTCTACTGTAGTCCTCCAGGAGATCGCTGAGTGGGATGAGAGAAGACGTGAGAAAACGAGGCAAATAAGGGCGCTTAGTAGGAGGGGATTAGAAGGAACGTGCGCATAGCTAATTCAGAGGTCAGACAACAGACACATGTAGGAAGCTTCTCCATATTCTACGATAAGGTTCCGAAGGAGAGTTTATCAATGGTTTGTCTATCTCTGCTTACTCCAAACAAATAACATTGTTCTTGTCTGTCTCTTCCTCTAGAAATGCCTCTCAGCCTAATGAGGACTCTCCTCCATAGGCTGGCTGCTAACGAGATTCGCTCAGACAGCGGCCCCTAATAGGCACAGAATCACAGCAAAAGCCATCGAATTCCGCCTATTTTCCAGTAACTGAAATAGTACGAATACGATGCGATTTTGCATGCAGCCTAGTTAGGAAAAGGACAGCAACAGTAGGGAAAGCCTGCGTAGAGGTAGAAGGTGAGAAATACATTTTTTTAAATTTTAAATTTATTTTCCTAGTGATGACGTCATTGCAGGCAGTACCAGCGCGGGATGGCTGCGCCCCGGAGAGCAGCCGAGCCCCTACTCGCACCCGCTGCCATCCTTACTCAGGTAATTGATCTTTGATCTTTAATCTCTGGTCTCTCCTTCGGAACCTTATCGTAGAATATGGAGAAGCTTCCTACATGTGTCTGTTGTCTGACCTCTGAATTAGCTATGCGCACGTTCCTTCTAATCCCCTCCTACTAAGCGCCCTTATTTGCCTCGTTTTCTCACGTCTTCTCTCATCCCACTCAGCGATCTCCTGGAGGACTACAGTAGAGAGAAAACACGGCCCTTTCATTTCGCTTCATTTTCTGTTTTCGGCTAGGGGGAAGATCCTGAAAGAGGGAAAGAGAGAGGAGAGAGAGCGTGCGTAACAAGGAGAGTCGCCATCCTGTAGGCGCTCGCCCCGAGAACAAAGGGAGAGGACTGAAAATACTCTTGAATTCGGGCAAGAATTGGGTTAGAGGAAGGATGTCTCTCTTCATTCTCCATACTCTCTCGTCGGTCAGAGAGAGCGTTAGTGAGTACGCAATGGAGAGAGCGTGGAGGAAATGGCGTGGCGTGGGGGCTAGAAAGGGGAGGGGGGAAGAGGATCGGATTGCAAAAGAAGTTTATTTATCCAGAAAGGGCAAGCTCGGCCTGAATGACTACATTACGAAAATATTATTGGAAAGGAGAGAGGGATTGAAAGGGGAAATGACGAATCCGGGGACTAGGAATGGTAGGAATGTGCATCGAATCGGCATAGTCACACATCGCTTCCAAGTGGTTGATTGTGAGCTGCGTCAGATTTGTAATTGTAGGAGAAACGCAAGAAAGGGAGAATTGAATCGTTCCTCGTATCAAGGAGTTATGGGATGAATGAAACTCAAAATTTCCAGAAATCGAAAGGGGTCGTTTTTAGATAAATTAAATGTCGTGAGTATAATTAGAATTTATGCAAAATGAGAAGTGTAATTCCTGAAATGGGTTCTGTTTCGTGAATCTTTCTCATGTGCATTAGAGCGAGAATTATGCGGCGGCAATTTGTGCAGACGCCCCGTTCCCAGAACTTGTGCAGCTAGGGAGAAAGCCGAGTCACTTGCTAAGATTTACTTCCGCTTCCTCCTAAGGAGTGTGTGGCCGTACTTGAGGGGTTACTGAACATTACAAAATCAGTGGATAATCTTAAGATACCGAAACCCAACTCATTCGTTGCAGGAGCCGATCGAGCTCGACCAGGAGGACATCGACCGGATACAGTGCATGCTCAACCGCATCCTGCCGCCCACCGTCGCCAAGCTGTGGCCCACGGAGGTCGAGGTCGGATGGCAGGTACGCACCTATTGACTACCGTAGTCTAGGAGTTCGGCGGAGCGCACAATTTGTCAGACTCGAAACTGGAGTTGAAAAATATCTATGGAGAGTTCCACAGGCCAGAATCATGAATCTGACCCTCCTTCTGACCCACCGAACCAAATAGGTTACTGTAGTCGATGGGTGGCTTCAGGAGATGGACACGTCGGAGGCGAACTCGGCAGCGCCGTTCCCGCAGATCGACGGTAGCGAGTTCTCCTACCAGATCCTGGTTTCGGAGGCCGGCCGCAGCATCCGGCGGGACCGGGATATCGTAGTCAAGTGAGTTATCGATTACTAATTTTATTTAAGCATTTTATTTAAGCCAGATTCGTGATCCGGGCAGGAATTTGAATTGTTTTTCACTATCGGCTCGAGACTCATCAGATCTGTGTTCCACTCGAGAAATTTGTGCGCACAGTGAAACCGAGAGCAACCGTGCAATAATTTTCCTTATTTTTGTTTCGCTGCTCGAGCAACTTGCTATTCCTGCTAGAGAAGCAAGGGATGGAAGATATTGTCCATTCATTTTGCATTCTATATCGCACCTTAGATCAGTGAGAGATGCATAATGAAGGGAGACAAGCGCAACGAAACAATCCGTCAAGGAAACGTGATATTCGCAGTGTGACGGGCTAGGGGTTAATGGCCGCCGGATTGAATTGAGCCTATTTGCACAGTGTGAAATGCGAGGGGCAAAGCCAAGAGAGGAAGCTGCTCTCGTGTCACATGATGTTGCCTTTCTCTCTCGTTGCCGGCTAGAGAGTGGAGACATTTCTCAACATTGACCCAGTGACTGACCGAGCGAACATTGGATACTGTATTCGATTTGCACGAAAGTGGACACTTGGAATGCGGAACTGTGTGGATGAGGAAGTAGTTTGTTCGGTTGGCTTCCCAAGAGAGCGATCGGCTAACTCTCTCCAGTTTGCACACTCTCTCGTCTGCTAGTGTTCCTTGCTCCTTTTGCGTGCGATTTGAATCGAAAGTGGGACAAAAGACAGATCACGAGGTAGGTCAGAGTGAGAGAGATACGGGAGAAGGATAGACCGGCTCATGGATCTATCCATTTCAAGTCGACAGAGGCGGCGAGAGAGTGCGGGAAACGAGAAGAGTGCGAGAGAAACGGGATGAGGGAAGAACGGGGATAAACGGTACACACACAGCTGTTGTGATTGGTGGGAGCGATAATTGTTTGCCGAATCGAATAGACAAACCGAGGATAGCGAACACGGGGACTTTCACCGATAAATGAAATGAAATCAGTTATCGATTGATACCGTAACCTCGCAGGGTCTCGAACGGTCACCGGACGGGCACGGAGCGAAACCGCACGCGCATCCCCAAGCTGCTGCCGAATCGCGAGTACTCCGTGCAGGTTCAGGTACGGTAGCCAGTTCGGCGGAGCAGATCGATGATTTCGAAATTGTTCAGGCCCGACTGGAGGAGCGTGGCATCCACGGCGAGTATTCTGCCGGGACGCATTTCAAGGTGAGGAATGCGGTAGCTGGGATACGGTATCATACTGTATGCGACCTAGAAGGAGTACACCAACTCGATCATATCTTCAGTAATGATCCGAAGATAAACGGGATAATCACTCACTTGCCGATTCATAGTGTAACTACCGTACCCCTCATTTCTAGACGCCGGCCGGCAAGCCGGACGCGCCCTCGGGTCTGAAGGCGGAGAGCGTGTCGGCAGACAGCGTCGTGCTGCGGTGGAATGTGCCCGTCGACGGAGGCTCGCCCATTATCCACTACTCCCTCTATCGCGTCAGTGTAAGTGAAATTTCGACAGGGCAACCTTTAGTAAAAGTCGTCTCGCACGTGGTGTGAATTACGGTAGTCGACTTGCAGGCGAACGATAAGGGCGACGAGGAGGCGGAGGTGTTCCTGGAGACGAGGGACTACGTCGCCAAGGTCGAGGGACTCAAGCCCGGCGCCAGCTACAAGTTCAAAGTGACGGCGACGAATCGATTTGGAGAGGTACGGTAGTCACACCAAATCAGTTTGCGATTGGCGATGTACACGAAATAAATCACTTCTCGATTCGTTGCTCGGTGTTACAGTGTTCTTTTCCAGTCGCCCTCTTCCGCTCAACTGCCGGTCTGCATGCGAGGCGGTGTGGCCGTGGGAGGCGAGGTGCTGTTCGCTCCTACCGTAGTCGCGTGCGGCATGCGATCGGCGAAGATCGCCTGGCCCGCCGTGCCCGAGTGGACGTATACGGTACGTGCACCAACAAGAGTTATCGAGGATTGACTTTAATCTGACTACAATCTTCGCAAAAGGCAGAGAGACAACGAAGTAGAAATATCGACAAGTGACTTTGCACCGGATACTGTAGTCCTAAGTACGGTAGTTCAGGTGGAGCAGATCGACGCGCGCGGTCTCAACACGATCCTCAAGAACCGCGGCTCCGGCTGCTTCCAGTACGCCAACGAGCTCGTGCCGTGAGTCTTGCGAGTCTGACCTAGCGAACTTCCGATCATAAATCTGACCCAGTGTTCCGATAATCATCAATCTGACCCACCGAACTCTAATTGCAGCAATACTGAGTACGCGTTCCGCGTGATCGCTCATTCTCCCGATGACGGCTTCCTCGCCTCGGACTTCCTGCAGTACAAGCACTGCCCGCCCAGGAATGGAGAGAGAGGTGCCATCTTTGATCGATGACCTTTGATTTCTTATTCTCTTTCAAACTCTCTTCAGATGATAGAAGACAATAGAATGTAGTCTGATCTTTGATTTCTGCTCTCCTCAGGTGGTCGCGGCGACAGCAACATGCCGCAGGTACTCATCCTCTCGACCCCCGCCAAGCCGTATCTCGTCGCGAACAAAGTCGATGTACGGTATCTCGGGATTACTGTAGCCGATCGATAATTGAATTTCGTACTGTACGGGCCGATCAATATTTGACGAAATACAATATCTAAATATTGATTTTCTTCAGCAGCGCAAGATGGAGCTGTGCTGGCGGTCGGCGCGCGACGTCATCTACATCGTCGAGGGCGCGACCGCCTCGGCGCCCACCGGCCGCTACGAGTGGCGCCAGATCTACAGGTGAGCATGGTGCGGTATGGGCGATATTTACTAACGGGCATTCTTGTTGAAAAATCGGCAATAACTCAAAATCCGTGATGTAACGTCGCTCCGCAGGGGCTACGGCACGCAGATGGCGCTCGGCGACGAGCATGCCGGCATGATCTTCTTCCGCCTGCAGCACCAGTCGAAGCGCTCCGCGACTACGGTAGGTGTCGATTATCGATTTTCAGGGAAAACAAAGAATCTGACCCACCGAACTACCGTATCCTCGTTTGCAGTCCGACTGGTCGGAAGTGCTTCGCATCAATGCGCCGGTGAAGCCGCTCGTCTATCGTATCCCGGCTCTCCTCACGCCCTCCTTCTCCGAGATCTCCAAGCACTCGATGCGCATCTCTTGGGCTGCAGCGGAATACAGTCAGGTATGGAGTCTGACCCACCGAACTACCGTATCCTGAACTACAGTATCCCTTGCAGCCGGTTCCCGGCACGACGGTGCTGTACGAGCTGCGCCGCATCGATTGCGTCTCGCAACTGCTCTACTCCGGTCCCGACCCGACATTCGTCGTCGAGAGTCTGCGACCTAAGCAGCACATTTCAGTCAGATAACACGCGACTTTGGGATGACAATGATTTATAATTGTTTGAAAGAGAAGTCAATGCGCTATTAAAAATCGTAGAAATTCTCGGAAAAGGAGAATTAGTGAAACTCACAATCTCCTTGAACTTGAGTGAAGAGTAAACCTGAAAAGTCTGTGATAAATTTGAGTCGGTATTCTAGACCTGATTACCTGTCTGCCCCACCGAACTCGTAGGTCACGGTAGTCGATTTGTGCTCATTTTCCATTCTCAGGTGCAAGTGCGCATCGTGGCCGTTGATGGCTCGGGCAAGCGAAGGGAGGGAGAGTGGAGTCCGATCGGATCAGCCTGCACAATGAGAGACGCACCCCATCCACCCCACTCACTCGCCCTCTCCCAGGACAGGCGAGTGGTATTTGGTCTTTAGCCTATAGACTTTTGATAAGAAATAGACTCATTAGGATCAATCGCTATTTATTTGCTATTCGATCCTCATTTTGTTCCACGAACAAGTGTGATCTTTGATCTGTCCCTAGTGTAGAATAGTGTTCCGCAAGTGAGACAATTGGGGAGACGAAAAAACAAAGGATACATTGTGGTCTCGATTTGTTATTGGAGACGAGAGACGTCTCCCTCATTTTAATGTTGGTTTGTTTGTGTCTCCATTATTTCATTCAAATGTTGAAAGTCGTCTCTCCCCATTCCATTCCCCTCCTCTCGCTATGAGCGGTTCCTTGTTTGTGAAAAATGAGAAGAAAATTTCAATTGTGACTATTGTTATTGACGAACAATGGAAAAAGAGACGTCTCTCGAATTGTCTCCCTCTCATTTTTGGCCGAGAGACGTCTCCGCGAGAGACAGGAATGAGGGGAGACAATAATTCAATTACAGTTTCGAAAAAGAATTGTTTCATTTGCGGAACCCTAGTGTAGAAATGCAGCTATGAGCTGCAATGGACGCAAATGAGAGTGATTACCTAGTGATAATGTAACCCTTCTCTCTTTAGGAAAGAACTGCACTGGTCGGTGGCGGAGGAGCTGCTGGGCGAGGTCCACTTCACCGTAACCCGCACTACCGTAGGCGAGGAGGGTGCAAGCAGTGAGGTACGGTAATCGAAGATTACTGTAGTTCTCGATTACTATCTGGGGATCAAAGATTGCTCTACAGACACAACTCGAGACGACTGCTTCCAAGCTGAGCCTGGCCGAACTCGCGCCCGGCGTCACCTACGCCTTCCAGGTAGCACCTCAGTTATGGGTGTGACCCAGCGAACTACCGTAACCTGGAATAATTAGAAAACTAGGACTTTTCCAAGAGGAATATATTTTTCCAGGTGGTCGCTCGCTGTCCATGGGGCGACTCTGCGCCTTCGGAGACCTTCCGCATGTCGACTGCTGCTGAGGTAAATTATTTATCTGACCCACCGAACCTCCCTTCATGACCCAGCGAACTACCGCATCCTCTTCAGGTTCCACTGGCGCCCGAATCGGTTACGGTAGAGCCTGACGCGCAGCGCGAGCTCACCGTGCGCTGGGCGCCGCCTGACGCGCGCGGCTCCGCTCTCCGCTCGTACCACGTGAAGGTGGAGCACGACAGACAGGTATCTGACCCAGCGAACTGTTTCTGACCCAGCGAACTACCGTAACAACAGTACCCTCTTCAGGTCATTCGAGATTCGATGGTGGCCGCTTCCGCCTCGTCATCGCACGACGAACTCGAGTACCGAGTCGAGGATCTCGAGGTTAGGATCTGACCCGGCGGACTACCGTACTAGTCTCCGATCGCAAACTGATCTGATCTTTTAGCCCGACACCCTCTACCGTGTGTACGTCGCTGCTTCGAATGACGTCGGCACCAGCGCGCCGGCGAAGGTACGGTAGGGATACTGTAGTGGGGAGTACTGTAACAGATTACGGTATCTGACCTTTTGTCTTTCAGGCGGAGTGCCGCACTCGTCGTCCTCCTCCACCTCCTCCTTCGCTCGATGGAGAGGCTGAACCGACTCAGATCAAGCTGAAGTGAGTTGTGATGATTCTTTAAAGTTCACGTGAATGTAGAATCCATTGGGCAAAGAATAGGATGATGAGGTCAGAAGAGTCAAGGGATCAAATATCAATTTCAGATGGCGCGCGCCCCTCACGCAGTCCGGCTCCTCCTCGCTGATCTACCGCATCGCCCGGTTGGCTGACGTCACCGACGCGCACGCGCCCTGCTACGAAGGTAAGGTAGCGGATCCTGGCACGATGCCAAGATTTGAATTTCAGTATTTCGCGCTAAAACTCTTATTTTTCCAGGCGAGTACTGCTCGACGAAGATCAAGGGCCTGCAGGAGAACTCGACGTACCGCTTCCAGATCCGCAGCTTCGATCGGTGAGAAATCAAAGATCAAAGATCAAAGATCACGGACATTATAGCTTCTTTATCGCTTCAAGGAAAAATATTGTTTCGTGAAATTAGCAATGAGTTTCAACGATAGAATATCTCATAAGGGAGACACTGATTATCAATAGCACGTTGTATCGCTTGATAAAACAAAACAAATAATAGCATAGGATGAATGCTGTGATGAGCAATGCTTGAAAGATCAAAGATCACCTTTCAGCGAGACTGGTTCGGGTCCGTGGTCGAAGGTGTTCACTTTCCGCACTCCCATGGCGCCGCCTCCCTCGATCAGAGGAGTGCCCACGGCGACCTCCAACGGACACGGTAAGGGCATACTGTAGGATTACGGTAGTATCGATCGATAACTCATGGGTACAGTACCTAATCCAAGGCATACTTTAGGTGTGTTCACGATCGATTGGCCGTCGGTGATCCCGAAGGGCAATCCGCGCGGGCTCTTCTACCGCCTGCAGACGCACGCCTCCAGCGAGAAGAAGGACCAGTGGACGACGGTGAGTGCGGTAGTCTGGCGTGTCAGATTGATGATTAGGATTACGGTAGTTCGGTTGGTCAGATTCATGACGGCATCCTTCAGGTGTACGAGGGCGCGAGCAATTCGCACGTGCTGAATCTAGCTCCCGAGTCGTCCCTCCTAACGAGGATCTTCGTCGTACGACCGGACGGAGGCGCAGGTGAGGGAGGGTTACGGTAGTCCGGTGGGCCAGATTGATCACGGAAGCGGTTCGGTGGGTCAGATCCATGATTTTGCAGGCATCATCTCGCAGCCGTCGCCGCCTCTGCACGTGTCGAGCATCGGAGAAGCGAAGCTGGAGGAGGAGTGAGTTAATTAGATGAGGCTAATTAGTCGGTAGTCAGGATTAAAGTTCACCAATTAGCAGACCTTTATTCAAGTATCTCCAAAAATTGTGTATGATGGCAAGGCACGTGATTATTGTGCGTTTGATGACAATAGGTTGTGCAGCGAAGGATTCCCTTTCCAGAAATTTTGATATCTGGGTAGATTTCATATGTTTGGTGGCATTTTGAGAAAGCTGAAGAGAGGGAAAAACTCTAAAGGCAACTTTCCATTCAGATCCCTCCCAACCGAGTCATCTCCCACGATCGTCGAGCGAATCACCACCGCGCTCAAGTCCGGCGGCGTCAGTCTCTTCCTACTGGTGAGTACAACTCGACTACAGTAATCCGAGAGTTCGTTGGGTCAGATTTTGAGTCAGGATCATAAATGAAGAATTTCAGATGCTCTGCTTCATGGCGGTCGTTGGCGGGCTCTTCCTCTTCGTGAACTGGTGCATGGCGCTGTTGTCGTCCTCGGAAGTGACGTCACCCTGAGTGGATACGGTAGTCTACAGTATCCCTGGCCCCGCCCCTTCTCTCCGCTGGTCGGACCCCTTCCCCAACAGTATACTCAACTACAGTATGACTAACCCCCGGCAGTAGCTCTTGAAGCCATAGAGCATTTGTGTAGAGCAGTTGTTTCTCGTTTATACTAACCCTGGTTTTTCCAATTTTTGTACGTATTACGTCACATATTTATTTGCATACCGTAATATTTTCGCAGAGAGTTAAGTTAATCCACATATTATTGTACACGTCGCATATTATAGCTACAGCATAGTATTGATCCATAGTTGTCGATGATATTATGCCTCCCCATTGTTCCATTCATTCTAGGCCCTAGGCACCTCTTTACCCCGTCCCGCCTGTTCCCGGAGATCAAAGATTAGCCAATACATACCGTAAGTTCGAGAGACATTAGCTACAGTAGGTGTGAGATCACCCCGTGTGTGTGTCTATAGTAACCCTCCAATATCGATTGTCTACCGTACTCTCTCGGTGCCGCACACTTTCTCGCTCTGTCTAACAGAGAGTGGGCGGAGCCTAGAAAGTCACCTCCCCTATCCATTCCTTCCAGTGCCGCGTACAACGCCCCTTTCTAGACCCTGTCTAGAAGCCCTTTCCGGGATCGGACTTGCTGTATTTAGCGATGCGCCGCTGCAAAAAGTTAGAATGTGCCAAAATTGCAGCAATGTCGGCTAAACGCAGTAAGTTCCCGCCTCTCTCCCTGTCTGTCGCCCCTGTCTCTTTCAACCATATTTGACACTACACTGTTCCGAACATTTCCACCCACCACCAGAAACCCCGGTTGTCCCCCTTTCTCTTCCCTTTCTGCATTTCCTTTGTTTTTACCCACCCTTTTCCTGTCTCTGCAATCTCTTCATTTCGCCTGCTCTCTCGCCTGCTCTGGCTGACGAGAGATAACGGAAAAATGAGAGAGCAGATTCCACGCTATGTATCACTCGCCCCGCCCCTCCCCCACATCAATATCTGCTTAGAGTTAGACTCGGGTTGGTCTCCCTTTGCCCCCCCCCCCTTCTCCCCTACCGTATTCAGCACCGTACTACCGTATCCCCACGAGGAAAAGGTTACGGTGTCTGACCATATCCGTCCACTGTTCACCATTCGGGATTCACAGCTTCTCTTACACTCCCTACCCCTGTCCCTCCACACAAATCGATATTCCCGTTTCCCCACCTGTGCATTTCACTATGAGGCCCGTTCAAACCAGTACACACATACTCTCTTCTCTCGCTTGTATGAATGCACTCCCAATCTTGCAAGATAAATATATTTGAGCATGAAATACGAGATAAACATAATAAAAGAAATATGTGAAAATAATGTATTCAGTAAAAATAATATATAATAATGTGATTGGTCTACAAGAATCTTATTCTAACGGTGGTATCGAATCTAACCCTGCCATCATCATACATTGTTTCATAGATATCTGATTCTTCGTCTCTCTCTTGAGTCGCCTGAGTTCTGGGAGCAACAAGGGAACTGGCACTACGGTATCTACGGGAGTCGGGCCATACATCGTAAATTGGTTCGCAGTTCTTTGGTTCTTCGGTTCTCTTCTGAATATGATTGATGTAGTAGGAAGGGATGGAACGAGGTCGACGAGCTACAGTGGCCGCTTCCACCGTGCATTTGTACAGTCCACGAGCTCTCAGTAGAGCCTCTTTTCTTCGCGAGATAGGACATACGATGTCGGAATCGACTGCAATTGCAATTTCCTGCGCACTCGCCCAAAGATGAACGACAGGAGGTTTGAGGCTGAACCTGCAATTCTCGAATGAGTGATGGATAGAGTTCGAAGGTCGGGTCATCGATTCTAATCACTCTCCCGGGCCGGGCCGGTAGTGTTGCGAGTTCAATGAACCAAGAGTGCATGATATTGTTTCTCGATGTGATGAATAAAGTGGTACCTAAAATCGGCATTTATCACTTTATACTAATTGTAAGGATGGACTCCAGAATACCTTTGCGATTTTGCGTAGTGAATTTAGGGCACTAGGTCGGATGGGAACCCACCGGATGAGAAGGAAAATAATAACTTCCCTAGTTTTTTCGAAGAAGACGTTTAGACAGTGTTTGAACCTACTGTAAAAATACCACAGAATTAAGCCCCGTGCAAAAGCAAAAGCTCATTTCGCGCTCCTTTTCAAATTCAAAAGCAGCGAATTTGCTCTTGCACGGAATTTTAGCTTACTGTATCGAGTTTTAATATGAACCATTTGTGAAACCTAGAACGATTGGGTCTCTAAAACCGTTTCCAATTCATAGTGTTTGTGAAACACAAATGATCCTAATCTGTTTCGAAGCACGGAAGTGGTCGATTCATTCATGTTTCATATAAAACTAAAGTACTAGGTGCGCTTTTCGGTTTTGTCCGTGGACTGCCTTGCGCTTAATACTGTGATACTGGAGAATAACAGTTTATAGGTTCTCATCTGACCTAATGCCGATTTTAGGTACCACACCCCGAAGAGAGTATGTGTGTACTGGTTTGAACGGGCCTCATAGTGAAATGCACAGGTGGGGAAACGGGAATATCGATTTGTGTGGAGGGACAGGGGTAGGGAGTGTAAGAGAAGCTGTGAATCCCGAATGGTGAACAGTGGACGGATATGGTCAGACACCGTAACCTTTTCCTCGTGGGGATACGGTAGTACGGTGCTGAATACGGTAGGGGAGAAGGGGGGGGGCAAAGGGAGACCAACCCGAGTCTAACTCTAAGCAGATATTGATGTGGGGGAGGGGCGGGGCGAGTGATACATAGCGTGGAATCTGCTCTCTCATTTTTCCGTTATCTCTCGTCAGCCAGAGCAGGCGAGAGAGCAGGCGAAATGAAGAGATTGCAGAGACAGGAAAAGGGTGGGTAAAAACAAAGGAAATGCAGAAAGGGAAGAGAAAGGGGGACAACCGGGGTTTCTGGTGGTGGGTGGAAATGTTCGGAACAGTGTAGTGTCAAATATGGTTGAAAGAGACAGGGGCGACAGACAGGGAGAGAGGCGGGAACTTACTGCGTTTAGCCGACATTGCTGCAATTTTGGCACATTCTAACTTTTTGCAGCGGCGCATCGCTAAATACAGCAAGTCCGATCCCGGAAAGGGCTTCTAGACAGGGTCTAGAAAGGGGCGTTGTACGCGGCACTGGAAGGAATGGATAGGGGAGGTGACTTTCTAGGCTCCGCCCACTCTCTGTTAGACAGAGCGAGAAAGTGTGCGGCACCGAGAGAGTACGGTAGACAATCGATATTGGAGGGTTACTATAGACACACACACGGGGTGATCTCACACCTACTGTAGCTAATGTCTCTCGAACTTACGGTATGTATTGGCTAATCTTTGATCTCCGGGAACAGGCGGGACGGGGTAAAGAGGTGCCTAGGGCCTAGAATGAATGGAACAATGGGGAGGCATAATATCATCGACAACTATGGATCAATACTATGCTGTAGCTATAATATGCGACGTGTACAATAATATGTGGATTAACTTAACTCTCTGCGAAAATATTACGGTATGCAAATAAATATGTGACGTAATACGTACAAAAATTGGAAAAACCAGGGTTAGTATAAACGAGAAACAACTGCTCTACACAAATGCTCTATGGCTTCAAGAGCTACTGCCGGGGGTTAGTCATACTGTAGTTGAGTATACTGTTGGGGAAGGGGTCCGACCAGCGGAGAGAAGGGGCGGGGCCAGGGATACTGTAGACTACCGTATCCACTCAGGGTGACGTCACTTCCGAGGACGACAACAGCGCCATGCACCAGTTCACGAAGAGGAAGAGCCCGCCAACGACCGCCATGAAGCAGAGCATCTGAAATTCTTCATTTATGATCCTGACTCAAAATCTGACCCAACGAACTCTCGGATTACTGTAGTCGAGTTGTACTCACCAGTAGGAAGAGACTGACGCCGCCGGACTTGAGCGCGGTGGTGATTCGCTCGACGATCGTGGGAGATGACTCGGTTGGGAGGGATCTGAATGGAAAGTTGCCTTTAGAGTTTTTCCCTCTCTTCAGCTTTCTCAAAATGCCACCAAACATATGAAATCTACCCAGATATCAAAATTTCTGGAAAGGGAATCCTTCGCTGCACAACCTATTGTCATCAAACGCACAATAATCACGTGCCTTGCCATCATACACAATTTTTGGAGATACTTGAATAAAGGTCTGCTAATTGGTGAACTTTAATCCTGACTACCGACTAATTAGCCTCATCTAATTAACTCACTCCTCCTCCAGCTTCGCTTCTCCGATGCTCGACACGTGCAGAGGCGGCGACGGCTGCGAGATGATGCCTGCAAAATCATGGATCTGACCCACCGAACCGCTTCCGTGATCAATCTGGCCCACCGGACTACCGTAACCCTCCCTCACCTGCGCCTCCGTCCGGTCGTACGACGAAGATCCTCGTTAGGAGGGACGACTCGGGAGCTAGATTCAGCACGTGCGAATTGCTCGCGCCCTCGTACACCTGAAGGATGCCGTCATGAATCTGACCAACCGAACTACCGTAATCCTAATCATCAATCTGACACGCCAGACTACCGCACTCACCGTCGTCCACTGGTCCTTCTTCTCGCTGGAGGCGTGCGTCTGCAGGCGGTAGAAGAGCCCGCGCGGATTGCCCTTCGGGATCACCGACGGCCAATCGATCGTGAACACACCTAAAGTATGCCTTGGATTAGGTACTGTACCCATGAGTTATCGATCGATACTACCGTAATCCTACAGTATGCCCTTACCGTGTCCGTTGGAGGTCGCCGTGGGCACTCCTCTGATCGAGGGAGGCGGCGCCATGGGAGTGCGGAAAGTGAACACCTTCGACCACGGACCCGAACCAGTCTCGCTGAAAGGTGATCTTTGATCTTTCAAGCATTGCTCATCACAGCATTCATCCTATGCTATTATTTGTTTTGTTTTATCAAGCGATACAACGTGCTATTGATAATCAGTGTCTCCCTTATGAGATATTCTATCGTTGAAACTCATTGCTAATTTCACGAAACAATATTTTTCCTTGAAGCGATAAAGAAGCTATAATGTCCGTGATCTTTGATCTTTGATCTTTGATTTCTCACCGATCGAAGCTGCGGATCTGGAAGCGGTACGTCGAGTTCTCCTGCAGGCCCTTGATCTTCGTCGAGCAGTACTCGCCTGGAAAAATAAGAGTTTTAGCGCGAAATACTGAAATTCAAATCTTGGCATCGTGCCAGGATCCGCTACCTTACCTTCGTAGCAGGGCGCGTGCGCGTCGGTGACGTCAGCCAACCGGGCGATGCGGTAGATCAGCGAGGAGGAGCCGGACTGCGTGAGGGGCGCGCGCCATCTGAAATTGATATTTGATCCCTTGACTCTTCTGACCTCATCATCCTATTCTTTGCCCAATGGATTCTACATTCACGTGAACTTTAAAGAATCATCACAACTCACTTCAGCTTGATCTGAGTCGGTTCAGCCTCTCCATCGAGCGAAGGAGGAGGTGGAGGAGGACGACGAGTGCGGCACTCCGCCTGAAAGACAAAAGGTCAGATACCGTAATCTGTTACAGTACTCCCCACTACAGTATCCCTACCGTACCTTCGCCGGCGCGCTGGTGCCGACGTCATTCGAAGCGGCGACGTACACACGGTAGAGGGTGTCGGGCTAAAAGATCAGATCAGTTTGCGATCGGAGACTAGTACGGTAGTCCGCCGGGTCAGATCCTAACCTCGAGATCCTCGACTCGGTACTCGAGTTCGTCGTGCGATGACGAGGCGGAAGCGGCCACCATCGAATCTCGAATGACCTGAAGAGGGTACTGTTGTTACGGTAGTTCGCTGGGTCAGAAACAGTTCGCTGGGTCAGATACCTGTCTGTCGGGATGGAATGCACTTGGTATAGTCCGTCTTGGCCTTGCAGTTGGTAACGCACTTTTGGAAGCAGGTTCTGTTCAACTTGAGGAAGCTGGAAAGATATTCGATCGATAGAGGATGATGAATAGATCATTCTTACTTCTCATTGCACCAGCACCAAGGGGTGAATCCAAGGACAGTTCCCTGGCAGAAGTCCTGGCAAGGAGTGAGGGAGTAGGCAGAGTAGGCAATGGCGAAGAGGGCCAGAAGAGTGAGCTGATTCTGAAGGGAATATTGATTGATTGAATAAAAGTGGGAGACTGCTTACCATGATGATTCGAGAATTGGATGATTTCTTCTGATTTCCACCGGCATTTTATACTCGTGAATGGGGAAACATCTAGAAGGAAGTGACGCTTCAGCATATTGAAACGTGGAGTCCTCCCACGGAATTCCTGCTGCGACATCGAGACCCAACAGGCATCCTGCTGCGAGTTTTGATTGTATTCTGACGCTACGCGATACTGATGTATGAGGAAAAGGATGAAATTTGTAGAATTGTAGGATCAGTTTGAGCTACTATTCGTATGGGTCATCTTTCTCCTCCCCTCCCCTCATTTCCCTATGACACCGCTCACCAGACAGAATAATGAGGAATGGTACGTAGGGAAATGAGGGGAGGGGATGAAAGGGACTCCAAAGATGACCCATACGAACAGTAGCTCAAACTGGTCCTACATTTCTACAAATTTCATCCATTTCCTCATACATCAGTATCGCCTCGCGTCAGAATACAATCGAAACTCACAGCAGGATTCCTGTTGGGTCCCGATGTCACAGCAGAAATTCCGTGGGAGGACTCCACGTTGCAATATGCTGAAGCTTCACTTCCTTCTAGATGTTTCCTCATTCACGAGTATAAAATGCCGGTGAAAATCAGAAGAAATAATCCGATTCTCAAATCATCATGGTAAGTACTCTTCCATCTTTTCAATCAATCGATATTCCCTTCAGAATCAGCTCACTCTTCTGGCTCTCTTCGCCATTGCCTACTCTGCCTACTCCCTCACTCCTTGCCAGGACTTCTGCCAGGGAACTGTCTTGGGATTCACCCCTTGGTGCTGGTGCAATGAGAAGTAAGAATGATCTATTCATCATCCTCTATCGATCGAATATCTTTCCAGCTTCCTCAAGTTCAACAGAACCTGCTTCCAAAAGTGCGTTACCAACTGCAAGGCCAAGACGGACTATACCAAGTGCATTCCATCCAATGGAATCCCTACGACGACTCTCTGGCTCTGCTGCATGAATAAGATCACCTGGACCACATACCTCAAGTGTGACGGCGAATGCTGGAGCACCGCCCTTCCCACCTAAGAATCGAGTATTCCCTCAAATCAGATAAATACTTCAATCCATGCTAACGTTTTTACACCCACACCGCTCTTCTAAATCTGATGTCGTTGCTCCCCTATCTATTATTTGAATGACGTTCAGGTATGTGTTGATGGTCTCATCAATTTTCTAAAATAGAATCACATTAGAATTGTATTGAGATCTTGAAGCTTAAAATTTCATCGATTGATTCGGTTGTCGGGTCCTTTCCATTGAGCATTACTGCCACAGGGAAGGTTAAAGGGGAGCGAATGATACTTGTAAGAGCGGAGGGTCTTTGAAAGGAGGGAGAGGTTTCCGTTATCTCAGGTTGGAAGATCCAAAGCAAGGTGCTACCATTTCACCCATCTTCCAATCCAACAATTCTACATTCTTCGTCTTGCTCTCTAATACTCTTTCATTTTGGGTTTTATTCGTCATCGGTTCCGCTATCGTAGTTAGGACGTGTTTGTCACTCACTATGATGACTTGTTTTTAGTTGAATCATAGTTATTTTAAGTTTATTCCGATCATTTGAACAACATTTCCTTTCTGATTAACCTCTTTTTTCAGAATGAAGGGCGATCAAATTACCTTCAAGTTGGTCTGGAATGGCAAAAAACACAGGTAATTTTACCCTCAGTTTCAAACATTCACTGAAGAATCTCTTCAGATACTCCTTTGTCGTCAATCCGGGAGATATTAAATTCATTCGACGTTTCGTTGCTTCTGTGACTGGATTGCAGGAGGGCTTCGACCTCTTCTGGATTGGTTTGTAATTTTTTGTTTTATTTTATCCTAATAGTATCGGCTAAGAAAAGCCAAGAAATGTGCATAAAAAGCACGTAAAATTACCTCAACATTACTTTTGCAGACAACGATTCTCATTTGGCGCTGTACACCGAACAGCATCTCCTCACTGCGATTGAAGCAGCAAAGAAGAAGAGATGGAGGTTTGTTCTCTTACCACTTTGGACTTCTTTAGACAAATCGAACTTATCTTTCATTCTATGATACTACTCTGGTTTCTTCCGCCCAGTGGTTGACCAGTTAGAAGCGGGCGGATTTTCGGCCAACCAGTGGTTGACCAGTCCCTTGACCATTGGTTTTAGCAACAAGCTGACCAGTGGTCAGCCACTGGTCTGCACTGGTTAACCACAGGTTAAACCAGAGTAGTTTAATTCATCACTGTTGTTCACGCTCTCTTTGTTCTACAGAGAGTAGAATTAAGAGAAAATGGCCCAAATTTTAAATCTCTCATTCGAGAATTGCAGGTTCAGCCGCAAAGCTCCCGTCGTTCACCTCTGGGCGAGTGCGCAGGAAATCACCCAACCTGGAGCACCCAATCCGATTCTGATGAGAACCGAAGAACCAGAAATCAACGAACCAATTTACGATGTTTGGCCCGAATCTCATGGGTACAATAGGGCCACACCCCCTGTTGCTCCCAGATCCCACGCGATTCAAGAGAGAGACGAAGAATCAGATATCTATGGACCAATGTATGATGTTTCTTCTGGATTTTATGTTCGAGTCAACAGCATTTCGTATCCAAACCTCCTATTTCTTTCAAACAATGCCAAATACCCTTCCGTAAGTTAAATCACCCTACTTTCTGCAAGCAAAAGCTAGGATCAAACTAAAATATTATTATAATGCGCCTCAATTTCATTAGCGGTGCGCTGTTTTCGCTGTAATAGAGGACTCGAATATAGGCTCTATCGCATTGTTTTCCATCACATATCCGTAATTCATCATCAACTTTAGTTGTTTAATATTGAATCATTTTCTCATGTGAATATCGGAGCCTTACTCAAATACATTTATCTTGATAGTTTGGGAGGGCATTCATCCAAGCGAGGGAAGAGTCTCACAACGACTCAATGGCTCTGCTGCATGAATAAGATCACCTGGACCACATACCTCAAGTGCGACGGCGAATGCTGGAGCACCGCCCTTCCCACCTAAGAATCACGTATTCCCTCGATCAGATAAAGTTCGGGAGTAGATTCATACAAGCGATAGAAGAGAGAGTGTATGTACTGGTTTGAAAGGGCGTTACAGTGCACATCTAGCAAATAATTTTAGCCTTTCGTCTATTCTTGCACTTTTATAAATTTTCAATCGCAATTTTAGCCATTTATGCATGAGAGAAACAGCTATGACCAGTCTTTGGTAAGCTGTAATCGAGTCGCGAAATCGACTCGTTTCTTCATATTTTTGCGGTTTCTCAGCTAGACTGCAGAAGAAACGCTGTCGTCCGGAACAGTCTCATCAGGGGCAGTCTCAGTGCTGAAATTATTCTTTAAGTATTTAAATAAATAATTAAATTTTTTTAGCTTCAAATTGTCTCACCCCTCCTCTCCTCCTTCTCCCTTCTCAGATTTCCTCGTCTCTTCTCTCTTTATCCATTCCTCTCTCTTCGACTGCCAATAAATCTCCTTCTCTCGCTCTTCTCTGTCCTTCGCGCGGAATCGACACTAAATTATACATTTTTAAAAATATTAATTTATTTTTATTATCATTTAAATAATGTAATTTTGTAAAAACTTACGATAATCACGAGAGCGCCAATAATGATGGCATAACAAGGCAGACAGAAACAATGATAACCGTCGCTTGATGCTAAAAGGAGATTTCATTATCCTGATATTTTAAATATTATTTTGATAGTATTTTGTATAGTTTTGATTGAAGAATGACACATTTCAGTCGAGTCTTTTTTCGAATCTGGAGCAGCTTCAGGAGCTTCAGGAGCTTCAGGAGTTTCAGGAGCTTCAGGAGCTTCAGGGTGCACAATAACTGCAAGTAAGAGGA
Organism: Pristionchus mayeri; assembly: GCA_036245805.1. NCBI lineage: Eukaryota > Metazoa > Nematoda > Chromadorea > Rhabditida > Neodiplogasteridae > Pristionchus > Pristionchus mayeri. Next base: position 16,640,807 of record BTRK01000001.1, on the reverse strand, counting down.
GAATGGTCTTTGATCTCTGACCAAGCTGGAAAGATATTCGATCGATAGAGGATGATGAATAGATCATTCTTACTTCTCATTGCACCAGCACCAAGGGGTGAATCCCAGGACAGTCCCCTGGCAGAAGTCCTGGCAAGGAGTGAGGGAGTAGGCAGAGTAGGCAATGGCGAAGAGGGCCAGAAGAGTGAGCTGATTCTGAAGGGAATATTGATTGATTGAATAAAAGTGGGAGACTGCTTACCATGATGATTCGAGAATTGGATGATTTCTTCTGATTTCCACCGGCATTTTATACTCGTGAATGGGGAAACATCTAGAAGGAAGTGACGCTTCAGCATATTGAAACGTGGAGTCCTCCCACGGAATTCCTGCTGCGACATCGAGACCCAACAGGCATCCTGCTGCGAGTTTTGATTGTATTCTGACGCTACGCGATACTGATGTATGAGGAAAAGGATGAAATTTGTAGAATTGTAGGATCAGTTTGAGCTACTATTCGTATGGGTCATCTTTCTCCTCCTCTCCCCTCATTTCCCTATGACACCGCTCACCAGACAGAATAATGAGGAATGGTACGTAGGGAAATGAGGGGAGGGGATGAAAGGGACTCCAAAGATGACCCATACGAACAGTAGCTCAAACTGGTCCTACATTTCTACAAATTTCATCCATTTCCTCATACATCAGTATCGCGTCAGAATACAATCGAAACTCACAGCAGGATTCCTGTTGGGTCCCGATGTCACAGCAGGAATTCCGTGGGAGGACTCCACGTTGCAATATGCTGAAGCGTCACTTCCTTCTAGATGTTTCCTCATTCACGAGTATAAAATGCCGGTGAAAATCAGAAGAAATAATCCGATTCTCAAATCATCATGGTAAGTACTCTTCCATCTTTTCAATCAATCGATATTCCCTTCAGAATCAGCTCACTCTTCTGGCTCTCTTCGCCATTGCCTACTCTGCCTACTCCCTCACTCCTTGCCAGGACTTCTGCCAGGGAACTGTCCTGGGATTCACCCCTTGGTGCTGGTGCAATGAGAAGTAAGAATGATCTATTCATCATCCTCTATCGATCGAATATCTTTCCAGCTTCCTCAAGTTCAACAGAACCTGCTTCCAAAAGTGCGTTACCAACTGCAAGGCCAAGACGGACTATACCAAGTGCATTCCATCCAATGGAATCCCTACGACGACTCTCTGGCTCTGCTGCATGAATAAGATCACCTGGACCACATACCTCAAGTGTGACGGCGAATGCTGGAGCACCGCCCTTCCCACCTAAGAATCGAGTATTCCCTCAAATCAGATAAATACTTCAATCCATGCTAACGTTTTTACACCCACACCGCTCTTCTAAATCTGATGTCGTTGCTCCCCTATCTATTATTTGAATGACGTTCAGGTATGTGTTGATGGTCTCATCAATTTTCTAAAATAGAATCACATTAGAATTGTATTGAGATCTTGAAGCTTAAAATTTCATCGATTGATTCGGTTGTCGGGTCCTTTCCATTGAGCATTACTGCCACAGGGAAGGTTAAAGGGGAGCGAATGATACTTGTAAGAGCGGAGGGTCTTTGAAAGGAGGGAGAGGTTTCCGTTATCTCAGGTTGGAAGATCCAAAGCAAGGTGCTACCATTTCACCCATCTTCCAATCCAACAATTCTTCATTCTTCGCCTTGCTCTCTAATACTCTTTCATTTTGGGTTTTATTCGTCATCGGTTCCGCTATCGTAGTTAGGACGTGTTTGTCACTCACTATGATGACTTGTTTTTAGTTGAATCATAGTTATTTTAAGTTTATTCCGATCATTTGAACAACATTTCCTTTCTGATTAACCTCTTTTTTCAGAATGAAGGGCGATCAAATTACCTTCAAGTTGGTCTGGAATGGGAAAAAACACAGGTAATTTTACCCTCAGTTTCAAACATTCAGTGAAGATTCATAATTCACTGAAGAATCTCTTCAGATACTCCTTTGTCGTCAATCCGGGAGATATTAAATTCATTCGACGTTTCGTTGCTTCTGTGACTGGATTGCAGGAGGGCTTCGACCTCTTCTGGATTGGTTTGTAATTTTTTGTTTTATTTTATCCTAATAGTCTCGGCTAAGAAAAGCCAAGAAATGTGCATAAAAAGCACGTAAAATTACCTCAACATTACTTTTGCAGACAACGATTCTCATTTGGCGCTGTACACCGAACAGCATCTCCTCACTGCGATTGAAGCAGCAAAGAAGAAGAGATGGAGGTTTGTTCTCTTACCACTTTGGACTTCTTTAGACAAATCGAACTTATCTTTCATTCTATGATACTACTCTGGTTTCTTCCGCCCAGTGGTTGACCAGTTAGAAGCGGGCGGATTTTCGGCCAACCAGTGGTTGACCAGTCCCTTGACCATTGGTTTTAGCAGCAAGCTGACCAGTGGTCAGCCACTGGTCTGCACTGGTTAACCACAGGTTAAACCAGAGTAGTTTAATTCATCACTGTTGTTCACGCTCTCTTTGTTCTACAGAGAGTAGAATTAAGAGAAAATGGCCCAAATTTTAAACTCTATGAGCCATCTCTCATTCGAGAATTGCAGGTTCAGCCGCAAAGCTCCCGTCGTTCACCTCTGGGCGAGTGCGCAGGAAATCACCCAACCTGGAGCACCCAATCCGATTCTGATGAGAACCGAAGAACCAGAAATCAACGAACCAATTTACGATGTTTGGCCCGAATCTCATGGGTACAATAGGGCCACACCCCCTGTTGCTCCCAGATCCCACGCGATTCAAGAGAGAGACGAAGAATCAGATATCTATGGACCAATGTATGATGTTTCTTCTGGATTTTATGTTCGAGTCAACAGCATTTCGTATCCAAACCTCCTATTTCTTTCAAACAATGCCAAATACCCTTCCGTAAGTTAAATCACCCTACTTTCTGCAAGCAAAAGCTAGGATCAAACTAAAATATTATTATAATGCGCCTCAATTTCATTAGCGGTGCGCTGTTTTCGCTGTAATAGAGGACTCGAATATAGGCTCTATCGCATTGTTTTCCATCACATATCCGTAATTCATCATCAACTTTAGTTGTTTAATATTGAATCATTTTCTCATGTGAACATCGGAGCCTTACTCAAATACATTTATCTTGATAGTTTGGGAGGGCATTCATCCAAGCGAGGGAAGAGTCTCACAACGACTCAATGGCTCTGCTGCATGAATAAGATCACCTGGACCACATACCTCAAGTGCGACGGCGAATGCTGGAGCACCGCCCTTCCCACCTAAGAATCACGTATTCCCTCGATCAGATAAAGTTCGGGAGTAGATTCATACAAGCGATAGAAGAGAGAGTGTATGTACTGGTTTGAAAGGGCGTTACAGTGCACATCTAACAAATAATTTTAGCCTTTCGTCTATTCTTGCACTTTTATAAATTTTCAATCGCAATTTTAGCCATTTATGCATGGGAGAAACAGCTATGACCAGTCTTTGGTAAACTGTAATCGAGTCGCGAAATCGACTCGTTTCTTCATATTTTTGCGGTTTCTCAGCTAGACTGCAGAAGAAACGCTGTCGTCCGGAACAGTCTCATCAGGGGCAGTCTCAGTGCTGAAATTATTCTTTAAGTATTTAAATAAATAATTAAATTTTTTTAGCTTCAAATTGTCTCACCCCTCCTCTCCTCCTTCTCCCTTCTCAGATTTCCTCGTCTCTTCTCTCTTTATCCATTCCTCTCTCTTCGACTGCCAATAAATCTCCTTCTCTCGCTCTTCTCTGTCCTTCGCGCGGCATCGACACTAAATTATACATTTTTAGAAATATTGAATTATTTTTATTATCATTTAAATAATGTAAATTTGTAAAAACTTACGATAATCACGAGAGCGCCAATAATGATGGCATAACAAGGCAGACAGAAACAATGATAACCGTCGCTTGATGCTAAAAGGAGATTTCATTATCCTGATATTTTAAATATTATTTTGATAGTATTTTGTATAGTTTTGATTGAAGAATGACACATTTCGACGAACAGTCGAGTCTTTTTTCGAATCTGGAGCAGCTTCAGGAGCTTCAGGAGCTTCAGGAGTTTCAGGAGCTTCAGGAGCTTCAGGGTGCACGATAACTGCAAGTAAGAGGAGAATGGTCTTTGATCTCTGACCACTCACAGTCGATGGGTTCTTGTGTAGTGTTCGAAGGGGTCCTTTGTGTAGTAGTAGTCGTAGTTGTCGATTCAACCACTGTGAAGCGTTAAACAAAAGAAACAATTAACAGAGAAAAATACCTTTCCCGCACTCAAACTCCTTTGGGGTCGCTATATCCTTTACTATTAATCCGTCCAATTGCCACCTCATCTCAGAGTCACAGGTCACCATACCATGAAAAATCTCGCCGTTATATCTGAAATGAAATGTTTAGTATATGAAAATGGAAAAAAATTATTATGGAGAGTATATGTATATATAAACACTGCTCACCGAATTCCTCCTGAGCCAGCGTCGCACTGAATTATTTTGAAATTTATCGTTTCTCCTTCCACGGTCGTATCTTGATCAATGCTCGTTTTGAACCCATCACCAAATCCAGTCGCTGCGCAATCTGCAACACAAAATTACAGTCCAATGGCATAATAAAATTCAATTAAGATGGGACTGATCGGAAGACCTCCCAATCGCCTTCTAAATTATGTGGTGCATAGGGACCCGGAAGAGAGTCTCAAAGCAGTTTTAAAAAGTTGCTCAATGGACCTAGTAGTTAAGATAATTAACATTTTCCGATTTCGCTTTCACTTATCGAAAACCAACCGGCTCGGTGGTCCAGTGGTAGTGAAATGAGCCGATTCCCCGGAGGTCGGTAGTTCGACTCCGCACCCCCGCCACTTTTTTTGTTAGGTTCATATTTGATCTTTGATCTCTTGATTTCGTTGCTGTTTAAATTTATTTTTGTTCCAATTGCATAACAATCCAGTGCGCATTATCGATGTCACAGAATTCCTCTGGACCTCTCGACTATCGGCTCTTTTCACCACATCTGGACCACCGAACCGGTTGATTTTGTCGCTTTAGAAATGAGTGATGATGAGTCCATACGTGAAAGCGAAATCGGAAAATGTTAATTATCTTAACTACTAGGTCCATTGAGCAACTTTGTAAAACGTTTTTGAAACTCTCTTGTGCGTCTCTATGTACCACCAAAATTCGAAGGTGATTGGGGTATGGGTCTTCCGGTCAGTCCCATGAAAGATATGTCTTACATTCCACGCATTTGATATTGAGTTGAGAAGAAGCATCCGCGACGTTATGTTTTTCGGATAGTATATGGTCGCCATAAGTTTTCTTCGTAGTTGTCCATCCCTCAGTTTCATTACATTTCAGAGATTCAAAACGGCTCGAATTGAACCTGAGAAAAAATTTTTTTACATAAAAAGTCAAAATGTATTCACTCTATCGCCATGAGTGATTCTCCTCTCGGCAAACAAGTGAGCGTTTTCGTAGAATTATCGAAGTGAACCTGAAATCAATTTTCAAATTCCTCAGTTCTCAGTTTCCAATGCTCATATACCGTACCTCCTCATCAGTAACTCCCGTGATCAACGATCGATCGCATTTCAACGTAGCATCTGAATTGCAATAAATTGTAGGTGTATCTACAGTTCCCTCCTCAGGATACGGTAGGTACAGTACTCTCCCCAGGATACGGTAGGGTACAGTACCTGCAAAAGCGAATGCACTCAAGAGCATCAGCAATAACACTGTGTGAAGCCGCATTCTGAAAGGTGTCAGGGTTACTGTAGCATACTGTAACATTGAGAATCCGCGGTACGGATATCGATGGAGCAAGGACATTCGGACCTTAGAAGGAAGGAAGGAGAAGGTACCTCTGATTGGAATAGACGAGCAGAGAGAACCCCTCACGTCGATGGAAAGAGAAGAGAATGAGAGGAGGAGAGGGAAGAGAGGGCTTTTTATTGGAAAAATTATAGGCAAATGACCCATTGTTCGTCGTATTTGGATTGGATTAGAGTAATTGGAATAAGTAATTAAATTGGAGGTGCAGATAAGATGACGGTTACTACCGAATCCCCACGAGGAAACGGTTACGGTACTGACCATATCAACCCTCTGAACACCATTCGGGATTCACTGCTTCTTTACACTCCCTATCCCTTTCCCCCCACACAAATCGATATTCCCGTTTCCCCACCTGTGTATTTCACTATTAGGCCCGTTCAAACCAGTACACACCTACTCTCTTCTCTCGCTTGTATGAATGCACTAGCAATCTTGCAAGATAAATATATTTGAGCATGGAAAACGAGATAAACACGATAAAAGCAATATGTGATAATGATATATTCAATAAAAATAATATAATAATATTTTTGATCTATAAGAATCTTATTCTAACAGTTGTATCGAATCTTACCCTGCCATCATCATACATTGTTTCATAGATATCTGATTCTTCGACTTCGTCTTGAGTCGCGTGGGTTCTGGGATCAACAAGGGATCTGGATCTATGGTACCTATGGGATTCGGGCCAAACATCGTATATCGGATCGCTGTTCTTTGGTTCTTTGGTGCTCTGCTGGATACGATTGGTGTAGTAGCAAGGGATGGAACGTGGTCGAGGAGCTTCATTGTCCGCTTCCACCGTGCATTTGTACAATCCACGAGCTCTCAGTAGAGCATCTTTTCGTCGCGAGATTGGACAAACAATGTCGGAATTGACTGCAGTTGACATTTCCTGCGCACTCGCCCAGAGATGAACGACGGGAGGCTTGCGGCTGAATCTGAAATTCTGGAATGGGTAATCAGTTCGAAATTCGGATGATCGACTCTTCATTCTACAAACTCTCTGGTAGAGTGACGAGTTCAATGAACAAAGAGACCAGGGTATCGTTTTTTTTCCGAAAAATTCTGATGAATGAAAAGACATTGCGCAAGATATTTTTGAATCGAACCCGAGTCTAAATTAATAAGAGAACAAACCTCCATCTCTTCTTCTTAACTGCTTCAATCGCAGTGAGGAGATGTTGTTCGGTGTAGAGCGCCAAATGAGAGTCGTTGTCTAAAAAATATATTTTGAGTCAATTTTACACAGATTCATGCTTGTTCTCAGACGATACTATCTATGATATAGCAGGAAAAGAAGATTCGGAAAATAAGATAACTCGGCCGATATAGAGGGATCACTTTGAAGTTTCACCATTCTGTATTTTCGTTAAAGGTATCACGTGTAAAAAAATATATCCATTACTTTTCAATCTATGCTACACAGAGAAATGTTTATGAGTAGCATTTTTCTATTAAATTCCGAAATAAATTCATTGTCTGTTTATCGCCGATCCAGTGAATAAATTCAGTGTGATTCATGAGATTCGCTGCTCGTTTCTCAATCTAATTGAATGGTCGTGCACTCTTGGAAAAATGGTTGTGGAGCGGTCTCCGATCGCACATTGAGAGAATAGGTGATTGAGGAATGAAAGCGCTCGATTTTTCTTTATTTCATGCCTGCTGCTTATCAGAGTACTCAATCAACCACATATTTGAACTCAATCTGGTGGATTCAAAGAAATTAGCCTGTTTCCTTTCAGATGCAGCTGAAATCTACAACCTCTAAAATAATGGAATTCCATTGCACAATCTAAAGACAAAACCCTGTTTCTGAGCCGTATTGAAGGTGTCAATTGTGCAATTATTTATTCATTCATTTATTCCGTTGATTTGAGATAAAAAACGAGAAATTGACAATGTGCAAAAACCGACATCTGGGTCGAATCGGTAGTGACAGCAAGGGTAGCGGAGAGGAGAGTGATCAATGATTAAGATAAGCGAAAATATGAGAAGGAAGTTACATAGAAAATGCAATATGAGAGGATGATTCTAGGGGAAACAATTTCGAAATAGATAGTTCTAGATACAAGAGCAGAACAGCTCGAGCTGCAGCAGCGGCAGCTTCTTCCAGGCTGGACCAAAGACGAATGATTTCGTTGCTGCAGTTGTGAGATAAGATGAGATCATGGAAGTTTCAGAAGCACCTTTTGCCTTGAGAAAGTTTGATAGCAGCCTGGAGATCTTGTTCGGACTCAATGAGCACGGTTCCTCTCTTGCCTAAAACAGTGCAAAAATAATGGAACCATGCATTATCATCGTTATTATGTTCTGCATACTCCAAATCTTTAAGCTCCTAAGGTCATTACCGCAATAGAAGAGTGGATGAGTTGACTGGCGCGTGACTATGGTGACGAAATCACGTAGAGAATCGAAAGAGAGTCTCCTCCGATTAAAGTCAAACCTGGAAAAAAACATATTTTCAAATTAGAATTATAATAAAATTAAATTTAGCATACCAATGCGTTCTTCCACGGAAGGAGAACTGGAAGCGAACGAATTCGGACATAATTCTGAAATGAGTGTGAAGTTACTGAGAAGAAATAAGAGCGAAGTCGCAGAACGAGAATCTAAGAACAATATGAGGACTGAGAACTACTGGAGTGGCCTCTTTCTAACTTGCATAGCTGTCCTTCTAATCATCATTTGAGATCGGAATCCCCCGTTGTAACAGATACTCAGTTCTCGCCTTTATCCAATCGGCCTCCAGCCTTTGGCATCCAGAGATCGGAAATCCAATCTTCATTGGGAACGGAATCCCCCGTTGTAACCATCTCTATTCGCACATTTCATCAACATCCCAATCATGCATCTCACTGCACCCTGTGGCAGCGCTGTTTCATTTGCCACTCAACCGTAGAAATATGGGGTGATTCAGGGTATAAATATTCTTAAGCTTATCAATTCCATGCAGTGAAACGAAAGGAGCAGAATATGAGCAATGTGAGAAATGCTGTCCCCAAATTCACAATAAATGATACCCTCGAATCAATTTAACAGTATTATCATGCTCGTCCTCTTTCTCTCTTCTCGCTAGCCGCATTTTATTCCTCGCTCGAGTGCAATGTTGGTAGGTCGGCATCTTTTTATTGAATAACAGAAAAAAAATTTGCTCGAGTGATGTGTTGAAATTAATCGAAATATTTAATAGGATGGATTCCTTTGGAGTGGGATGGAAAGAGCGGAAATGGAATAACTGTTCCGGCTCTCACAAAATGTGCTGCTGGCGACAACTGCTGTGTCGTTATTACGTAATTTCATTTATTTGAACTGACACCATGAATATGAACTGCGCAAATAGGAAACATGTTATGAAATATATTTATTTGTTGTAACATAATATTTACCATTCTGAACAATGACGAAAAAAATATCTCTTTTAAGGACAAAAACAATTATTTTTAAGGGACGTAAATGGCATCACATATGCATGCGAGAAAGGCGATAAATGCCCCGAATTCAAGGGACAGCCATATGTAAAACAGGTAAAAAAGGATGTTTATGTTCATATTTATGTTACAAATGATACGTTTATCTGAAAATATTGCAGCCGTACTCCATTTCTGGTGGAAATCTCGATTCCATGGACGTTGAGGACCTCCGTTGGGGGAGACTATTGCACGACGGCTGATGGAGTATGCAAGAAACCAGACGCATTCAAGGGATAAATATATCGAAACTCTTTCGGCTCTACACTTGCAAGATTATTTCTTGGCAATTAAACATTACCCATACTTACGGCGAAATCACGTCACTCAAAGCATACATGCCTTGAATGTCTCGATCGCATTTGAAAATATGAATCATAAAAAATGTTTCCTCACTATTAAATTACATCTTTGTATATTAATTTGTGCATTGCTTATATGATTTATTTTAATTATCGTGATTCGTTTTGCTCTTAACATTCTGCCCGGACAATCGGTCTCCCAGCTTGTCATTATTTATCATAGCTCAAATATGTCTCCTTCGATAAATTTATGTTCAAGTATCTCTTTGCAAGTCGGTCTTTCCACTGGATTCATTCTGGTCAGCAATGCAACGAATTCCTTCTGCAATATTGAAATGTTGCTTAGTAATTCGAATAGTACAGCGTAAATTTCACCGTTTCTGGATCATTATCGAGCACATTATTCGGTATTCCCGCTCGGTCCTCGTCAAACACCTGTAATACGAATTCGTAGCGGTAAATGGAAACAGGCACTAGGCCGGATGATAACGAACAATGGTACCCATTCCCAGCATGTTCACTAAGTACCAAAAACGCTTCTGTGAAAGTTCTCCAGAAGGGTCCATTTTGTGGTTATCATCCGGAAAGATATCATTCGACGGTGATCATCCGACTTAGTGCCTGGAAGCAAGCAGAGAAAAAATGTTCAGTATTTTCCTACTGGTATCGCTACTTTCTTTTTACGGCATTTACCCTGGTCGCTTCATCCGCATCAAAGACAACGGCTAGTTCGATCAGGAGCAGTCCGAGAGTGAACACATCAACTTTCGACGTATAACCGTCTTCCTTCTGACAATATTTATATAGTCACAAAAGTATGTTTGAAATGTAAGTTTTTCACTAAATGCGACATTGAAAACAAACATGATAAATGTGAACAAAATATATCTGATGATTGATGCAATTGCGGATTGGCGACATGCTTACCTGCTCAGGTGCCATATACATCTGGGTTTGCTTCGGAAGGAGCTGTATGGTCGCAACCTCTTCGCCATTGTTGACCACACGATCCGCAACAACTCCAAACCCCGATAATTTCAGTTCACCATCGTGAGTGAAGAGGATGTTGCTGGGCTGAAAATTGGGCGAATAAATTTTAGATCACAAAATTAAGAATGTGTTTTCGAATCGGGATGATTCCAAAAAACATCGGGGCCACATCTGCAAATCGGGTTCCATGAAAAATATCGGATTTCCATGGGTCGTCATTGGACCCAGATTTGCAGATGGGAACCCGATTAGAAAACAGAGCCGAATACTCTTATTCTTACCTTCAAATTTCGATGGATAATGTCATGATCGTGCATAAATCCAAGTGCGGTGACTATTTGCTCAAGCCATTTCTTCATCAATTGGAAATTTCGCGAGACTGTTGTTCGATTGTATTCTAGCCACCACGAAAGTGAGTACTCGCACAACTAGAAGAATATAGGAATTCAATTAGCGAGTTGTTTATAAGTGCTACCGACATTTCCGTATAGATGAAGACGGTATCATCGCCATAGTTTGTGTTCTGCAATGGTTAGATTCAAACTATGATACGTTTCTTTCCAACTTTTTCAACCAAGAAATTGTTTTCAATATTTGCACAGGTTAATGCAAAAATTCAAATGACATCATATGCAGCACAGATAAAACTTCGTACTGAAACTTACCAATATTTCGTATGGAGATCCTATCTTCTCTAACATTGCCTTATCCGATTTGGACTGAAAGAATACAAGCTCAGCTGATATTCGAGGATAAATATTACTTGCCATCCATTAGCTGGTTTCTCAATCCATGTACAATTGCATTGGAGGATTCCAGGATGCTCCAACCGCGCCAGAGCACGAATCTCTCTCAGTGCCAGTGAAAGAGTATCTATGCTAAAAATATTAAATCGTTTTGGATTCATTTCAATCATGATGTTTCATACTTTATAATTACCTGGGGTTGTTCGTTTGAATCCTTTTAATAGCAATCGATGCTTTCGAAAGGCGAGAAACAGCTTCGCAAACGAAAATCTGGCCAAATATTCTGATTCCCTCTGCATCTCGCCGAGGAACATGAGAGATATCGATCACAGAATCCGCGTGATGACTATTAAAATCTTCTGCAAATCGAGATTCGCTCTTAATTCAAAATTTGGAATCTCGACCTGCTCCTATGATCCTCTTAATTTCATATTCTTCGGAGAACCTGCAAAAATATGGACAAAATTGAGACACAAATCTTTCCAAAGACAAAAGCGTACTTTGAAATGTAGGGCACATCCGAACTTAGCAGGATTTCATCGATGTTTGTTCTCGTCTGGGATTCATTGCATGTTGTAGGTATGCAAGGAGAAAAAAAACGTGGCACTTATTCGATATTTGGCCCACCCCCCCCCCCCCCTTATTCCCCTAACCCCACTCATTTCTATGTATCTCTCCCTGATTTTCGGTCGCACAGCCCCTTTGCGATGGGAAGGACATCATAAATGATAGGGGTGGGCCAAATATCGAAGAAGTGTCACAAACGCACCAACGATGTAATCCTCTTCCTAAGCCTCTCAATCTCGTTCTCCTGTGCACTTTTCTCATTCTCCAATCGCGCAATCTCATCGTGTAACTGCAACGAAGTTGAATGCAAAGGAAAACAATATGCCCCTCTCATAGTTGCCCAACTCTGGCGGCGAGGTGATTTCAGACCATGACCCTCAAAATGGGGATCCGTCCACACACCACGAGTGATGGTCGTGGTCAGAAAACAACTCGCCGCCCGCGCTGGGCAACAATGATGAGGATCCCTGTCTAAATAGCGTGATTTCCTTCGAGTTTTCCTGCAATGTTGATAATTGCGAAAAATAGCTATCTACAACTATCTATGTATTACTATTTAACATGTTCACTTCGCATCTCTCTCTCTCTTAGTTCCTTAACACACGTATCACGAGTCGATGAAGCAAAATCAGGGCATCCGCGAACAATTTTTTTCAAACCCATTTAAAAACGATCAAACTAAGTTGGTATACTACCCTAGTCAAGAGATTTTGAACCAACCGTACTATTTGGTCCAGAGCCGTCATTTAGGAATTCTCCGGTTTTGGTCCCGGTAATGTTGTATTTCAGCTCCCAGTTGAGCTACAGAGGTGGCAAAGGGCTTAAAAAACGCTTAAAAAAGTTGCATCCTGTAAAATATATTTGGTGATAGATGAGTCCGAAATACTATGAAATTCTCACAAAATTGAATGTTTCTGAAATTCAAAAATTTCAAATTTTAAATTTTTACTATTATACAAAATTAATAAATATGAAATTTCATATACTTTTTCGGACTCATCTATCACCAAATATATTTTACAGGATGCAACTGCAGCGATATTCTCTATAATCTACTCAAAAAAGAATTTTATCCCTTGACGACCCTTCGTTGGAGCTATTTTCGAATGAAAAAATCGACAAGAATAGAAGTTTCGATGCTCTCGCATGACATTAATTTTGTTCACGGCGGAATATACTATTCCACTCAACAGTAGCAGTCCGTTCCGTTCTTTCAAATTTTAAGTTTTTAATGCTCAAAATCGTCTTCATACGAGGCTGCGAAAATCGTATTTTTCGAAAATTCGAAATTGCGAATTTCATACAGTAATTTAGGTTTATTGGCCTGAAAACATCACGGATAAGCACAAGATAGTGAAATGTAGTGGACCGGAAAGATAATTTTAGTTATTTAAGAGAAAAAAGTTGCGACTACTACACATTGAATGCAAAAAATGAGAGATACAACCCCTACTTTTTTGCCATTTTTATTTTTTTATTATTTGTATGAGTAGATGTTCTTTCAAAATCAGTAATAAATTTTCACAAAAATCTCCTACATTATGGGAAGAACAATTTTTTTGCTGTTATGAAATTATACTTTTAGTCACAGATAATTTATTTTTGAGTTTCGTGTTATTACTTCAACATGAAAGTTTCTCAAAATAATTTTCTGCGTTTTTTAAGCCCTTTGCCACCTCTGTAGCTCAACTGGGAGCTGAAATACAACATTACCGGGACCAAAACCGGAGAATTCCTAAATGACGGCTCTGGACCAAATAGAACGGTTGGTTCAAAATCTCTTGACTAGGGTAGTGTACCAACTTAGTTTGGTCGTTTTCAAATGGGTTTGAAAAAATTGTTCGCGGCCACCTCCACTGACTGGTGACACCTGTGTTAAATAGTAGTGAAATAATGTAAGCCATAGCGTTTTGTAATAACGAAGCTAACCTTTGCATTATCATTATTGAGGCCGGTCGCGTAGGTGCTAATACCATTATCCCGATCCATTGGCCAACGCACTAATCTTTAAACAAGAGATGAGAACACGGATACTCATTCGATTTCTGGCCCACTCTCTCCTCCCTTCCTGCAAGAAAGAAAACGTAGAAATGCGAAAACAAGGAGAATGTTGCCGGGAGAAGTTACCACGTGCGTCTTGTGTTTACGCGAAGTGACATAAAGGAAGAAAGCCCCATTCCAGTCATAGAGGAGGACAGACCCATCCCACCGATTGCATCATTCAATTCCGTTGTATACTTCCTTCTCTTGAGTTTGCTGAGTGCGCTTTTCTATCTCATCTTGGCTGTCGTTTGCACTGCACTACTTGCAAATTTTAATCAACGTGAAAGAATTACAGAAATTTGATTCTGCGTTTATCTTCGATGGAAGAATATCCCGGGACGAAGGTTGGTGACGTATTTCATCAATTTTTTCTTAATTTGTTCCATTTTCAGGGTTTCATTCCAGCTAATCACCAGGGTAATTCAGATGTCTTTGCTGTTTTAGAGGAAGAGAACAGACGGGTAATCGAAACATTCGCTGCTTGTGAACTATCCCTCTTTTTAGTTGAGGAAGCAACTCGAGAGTGCGAAGAAGGGAAATATGGAACGATCTGAAGAAATCACCAGATTATCGAATCTGCTCGCAGTTTTGGAACCAGTGATTTTTTGAGAACATTTTTTACCTTTATTTTCGGGTAATTATAGCGTATGTATAAGGTAAGACATAATATCGAGAATATTTCAGTTTACTGATGCAAAAATACAGTCCTACTCTTCGAAGTTAGTGTTTTACGGTGCGAGGTAGGTGCTCTTATCAATGTATCATTTCAGATTTCGAAATGAATATGTTGCCTATAGATTGCGGGGAGTTGGAGGCGGTGGGTTTGTTTATGGAGCTGTCAATAAGTTTGACCAGAATAAATACGCAGTGAAACGAATAGCTGTGGAGCCCAGGTATGATATGACTTCTCTTTAAAAGTTTGAGAGATACCGATAAATGATTATTCAATCAATAATTTTTCAGTGAGGAAGTAATCGATATAGCGCTGAGAGAGGTTCGCGCGATGGCGAATCTCAACCATCCACAAATCGTTCGTTTTCACTCGACGTGGATCGAAAAACCACCAGAGGGATGGCAGGTTAGTTTTTGGTATACGTTTTTTTCTTAATTTTTAACATTTAAATTTATTTTGTAATTGTCTTTCTGCGTGTGTATCCTAATTCAATCGGCTTTAAATGCAAATTTAATTATTCTTATATTCGTTGAATATTTAGAAATATTTTCAGTATGAAACAGACAATGAAACGCTGCAGAGGATCCAGTGGGGAGGAAATGTTGACAATCTTGTGCCTTTTCCATTCTCAAAATACAAAGAAAATATTAAAACTAAATATTTGTAGTTCAACTACGAGTCTAACAGCGTCTTCCTATATATTCAAATGGAGGTGGGATTCATAATTTCAAGTGTGGAATGTTTGAATATTTCAGCTATGCAAATACTCTTTGACTTCCTGGCTGAAGGAGAACAGAAGTGTCGAATCTCGGTATCTCCCGAGAATGAAAGCGTGGTTCAGACAGATTGTATATGCTGTCGACTATTTGCATGAGAGAAATTTCATCCACCGAGATCTCAAGGTTTACCTTTACCAATTGTTTTCTAACCGTTCTCTTGCAATTTTACTGTTAGTACTGTATTTAAATTCGGTCCATCCAAAAGTGGCTGAAAATAAACTTGCAACAGCGATGTCTGAAATGATAAACAGAAGGTCTAGAGTCAACATTTCAAACAAAATTATAATATTCTCATTCTCGTTCAATCTCATTCATTCATTTTAATTCAGCCTTGCAATATTCTTTTCGTCTATGAAGATCGGTTAAAAATCTGCGATTTGGGCATAGTGACAGAGCGGGTTATCGAGAAAAACGTGGAAATAACCACTACCAGAACCGGGGTGGGCACGAAGGATTACATGAGTCCCGAACAGGTACCTGCCCAATATTCAGAAGAAATTTTGCCGTACTGTGTTGCAATTTTTATCAAACAATTCAAAAAGGACGATGAACACGGAAGGTGAACAGTAGTGATGGCAAAACGGCGCGCGTTCTCCTCGTTTCACACGCTCTCTCATCGGTCAGACAGAGCGAGAGAGCGTGTGAAACGAGGAGAGCGCGCGCCGTTTCGGCATCACTAGTGAACAGTGGGCCACGTTTCAGTCTCGTGACTTCTCTGAAGGTCATATCTCCGAGCAGAAACAAGCTAAGAATCATAATGGGAGCCACATTGAATTAACGACTACTCGCACTCGGATTGGAACCGAAGCTTACATGAGCCCAGAACAGGCCAGTTTGCTTTAGTGATTTTCTTATTGTTACCATATATGAAACAAGGGGGGGGGGGGTGACATTTGCCAAACCGGCATTCGATTCGCCGTTCGCTTGCAATTCGGCATATCGACTTGGAAGTTGTTTCACTATAACAATTATGTGTCCCACTACATATGCATGCATAAGTCTTGTTAGCAGACGATCTTGATTTCAACGTATAGGGGTTCATGGAAACTCCTAAACCATGACCCCCATTCGTTAATTTGGAGAAAAACTCAAGATCGCCTGGTAACAAGACTTATACATGATAATGTAGAGAAGCACATACTAGTTACAATGAATCAACTCCCAAGTCGCTACGCCGAATTGCAAGCGAACGGCGACTAGTTTGGCAAATGTCACCCCCCATGAAACACAACTCGTTTTCATTTCAAATATTCATTATTTTTAGAAATCGTTCACATCACGTATCAATGCTAAATCTGACGTGTTCACTCTCGGGTTAATTCTTACTGAGCTCTGCGTCGTACTGGATCACGACAAGAAAATTGAGGTTCGAAACATTTTTTTATTACGCTTTGGATCCAATCATTCAGGTTTTCTACAATTTTCGCAGTGGTAAACCCAACGATATTTTCACAGACGTTGAAACGGTAAAGATATTTTTGGGAGACCAACGTCTTTTGAAATTTTTAACAATTGAATTTACAAGCAAGCAGTGCAAGCAGTTAGGTTAGGATTAGGCACTCCACGCAAGGGGGGCTTTGCCACCCGCAGTTGTTCGATTTTTTACGGCGTCAAATTTCTAGAAACAAAGTCCATCTACTCATTCCGCCAGAAGAGGTTGCAGCTAGATTTCAACAAATACGTCGCATAGCATCGTGCAGTTACTACACTTTTTCACAATTCCAGGATTCGCTTGTCAACAAACTAACTGATACGGACAGGAATAAACGACCGGCATGCAGGGAAGTGCTTTCCGACCGATTCTTCGCAATAGTTCGTATTTCTTTTTGGTTTTTATATAGTATTATTAGTCAGAAAAGTTGGTAAACTGAATTTTTGAATGAAGAAAAATTCGTTCATACTTTTTAGCCAAAGCTATTGGGGTGTCCGGAAAGTATTGACACTTCTCTAATTTTTATTGTATTTTCCAATAATGTTCAATTATCAATGATCCATGTATTTCTCTTTCCTTCCCTCAACCTTCCTCCATCGATCAGATAGGGTCGTGATTCCTCCATTCCAGAATTCGGGTTGGCAAGAGACCGTTCAATCGATGAATGCCCTCATAAAATGGACTCGATTCTTGAACATTTTTACTTAGAATACAGTCGGAGAACAGGAATAGAGGTAATCGTGAGGAGAGTTATCCGTAGAATATTATTATTATTATCATAGTTATTATTTATCACATCTCGCAGTAGTGCTCAGGTGAGGATGGGGCCATATTATTCATCCGTTGGATATGGTGGGCGGGAAGGTCTCAAATAAAACTCGGTTCTTTTTTTAAAATTTTAATTTTTAGCTGTTCCGACACACACTGTCCATCAGGAATATTTATTGTGCCCTCTCACAGGAAACTGAGAGGGATTCTGATATCGATCTCATACGGAAATAATAGTCATTATCTTCTAAGCAGTAGCCTGGCACGGCAGGGACCAATAAATGGTTTGCGCTCAAGTCAGGCGCTCTTTTGTCAAACCATGACACTAGCCACTTCCCTTCGATTCATCACGCACCCTCCCCACTCCATAAGGCAAACAATATTTTGCTTTTTCCTGTCCATCTTGTGAGTAGCTGATGTGATTCTCCCATTCCCCAATACTCTGAAACAGGGAACAGTAGAGAAGACAAAATAACGCAGAGCGAGTGGTGCGAGAGAGATGAAAGGACGGGAAGAGAGGCAAGAGAGAGTGTTCACAAGTCGATCATGATAAGCATTATTATTTCTAAGTTTTCTGATCCATGTGGATGAACCAGTTATAGTCAATGATTTGAACTACTCTTATCACGAGGTTCTTTTTATTTTAATAAGCAAAATGTTGAATGATTTCATCAAAAAAAGATGACAATAATCAAGAAAATATGCTAGACAAGCGCGAGTACCGTCACTAATTTATCATAATTTCTTATACTGAGTCAGACATTGGTAGATGTAAATGGTAACCGTATTTACATGTGCGCACCATGCGAAATACTGTAGTTAGAGTTCTGCGCATAACTAACTTTCAAATTTGGATTCGCGCGTTTTCCCCCTTGGAGTGGAAGACGCTATCCTGTCACAAACCTACCTATTTTTCATGATGTCAATTTTATTACAATTTATTTACATTTGTTATGAAGGTGAATGACCACTTTGATATACGCCTTGTGGCATAATTTATTTATTTTCGATTAGTATCTGAAGTGGTAAAATTTACCCCACTTACACACAACTCGGCTCGCGTTACCGCTATACAAAAAAATTCCGGCAGTTCAGTTTTACATTATATTCTCACGGTAAATAACAACGATTGTACATAGTATGCTAATAAACATATTTGAAGCTAATTTTGTTAAAAGTTCCATCTTCCTTCTCTGTTCTTCCTTCTGGGCGCTTCCTTCTCTGTTCTTCAGAATGGTACGCAATTTAGCACTGATATCTTCTGATTCGGTCCTTCTTTACACCAATTCTTCTCGAATCTCGTGAGTATAATTAAACATTGTATTTATGATGTCTGATATCTTTAGGAAAACGAAATTCGCAGATGACAACACAACCGTTGAGATAGAGCAGGTAAGCAATAGGCCGAACAGCTACAATCACCGGGTAGCATATGAGTGACTATCTGAGAGAACTGATCAGAGGCCGTACAGCGAAAAATAAAGTGCTGATTTCAAGGTATCCCTAGGGGTAAATTTTCACGTAGAGTCCGAAAATCGACCTTAGAAAGCCGTATCTCAAACCCCTGATTTCGCGCGGCGCACCAAATTTGGGTGGTCGGTTTTTGAAACTTTTAAACGGCAGTTTCAAAACCCCATACATATAAATTCTCACATATTTTTGGACGAGATAAGCATTTTTACTGTTGGAAGTAAAAGGCTAGCTTGTCTCTGAAAAAAATCATACCCATTTAAATTTTCAAATTTGACACCCTGAAAATTTTTCCAAAAGGCGTGTATTTTTAATTATGTTCATTGAATTCCCCATGAAAAGTTACCCCAGGAGCCAATTTTTCGATTTAATATGCGTGATGAATTGTATTTATTCTCTGCGCTGAAGATGCAAGAATGCCGAATTTTTGAACATAAATCGATTTTTCTGAAACACCACGATGAACTACGAACGGTTCTATGTTGTTTATGACTAGTCTGCACCCGAGGAATTTAAAAATGATCTAGAACTCGAGGCTTGACAAATTTCTGAAAAATCGGTTTTCAGCACCTCGATTGGTCCCATATTTGGGCATGTCTAACTATCCACTTTCGACGTTAATCTAACACCTCTCAGGCTAACTGTGTAGTACATACCAACTGTAGTAGGAACCACATATTTGACGTCCGCCATCCTCCACGGTTTCGGAAATATTTTTGCTTGAACTTGCTATCTCGTGGATGCAAAATTTTAATTTTAAGTGAAATACGATACGTTTTCAATGAAAATCAGTCACCTTTGTACATTTTATCACTTATCTTATATCAGAAAAACTGAAAAAGTAATTCAAAAAAGATATTTTGCCTATATAAAAAAATCGCTTATTTTTGGTGGCGGAAAACATCGATTTTGGCATATAAGTAAAATATGTATTTTGAATTACTTTTTCACTTTTCCTGATATCAGACAGGTCCTACCCCTAGGGATACCTTGAAATCAGCACTTTATTTTTCGCTGTACGGCATATAGGTAGAATTGCTCAATTCTCTCAGATAGTCACTCATATATACACATTTAGTTTGAAGTGGACTCCTTTTTAGTTATGTCCTTTTTTGTTGTCTTGCTCCTCGTATATCAACATGTATCTCACCTTTTAAGGACTCTAATCGCTCATATCATCCCTATTCATGTATCCACTACTTTAGGAGCTGCCGACGCTTAAAAAATACATTTGAGAGCTCTCCTATACTCGAAAATTCAGGAGTTGAACTCATTCTATGCAAGTGTGAAAACGGCAAACGAGAGGTGACTTCTTTGAAATATCTAATGTTGCGTATTTATTATTACCTTCATACCAGATTTATTCAGGCAATCGCTCATGTAATTTTCCCAGCTAAATTCGTCGACGGAAAAATGACGATTAGAATTGATGGTTACTATCCATTGATCTTCAAGAGGGACAACAAAATCAGCAGTGTCGATTTTGAGGTAGACAGGGATTTGAAACAGCAGAGATACAGCAAACTGTTCACTAAACACGCGTGTTTAGGTCGCGAGCAAATGGGCCATCTGGGAAAATCTGCAGAAATATTCATTGATATTCCACCTACGGAAATCAGCGTGTGTGGTGATCTTTATTACGAATGAAAATGATAAATTAAAATGATAAATTTATATATGCAATAAAATGATAAATTTATATTTGAACTTTAAGAATTCCGCTGCCCAGAACGCCTCTTCTTTGCTTGATCTACACTGGTAATCTGAAGGCGGAATCAACCACCATTGCTGTGAGCGCTGAGGTTAAAATATTGTTGTTATTTTTTAAATTTTTCTTTTGTTTAACAAAAAATTCAGCTTCTGGGCATTCACTCAGAATATTTTACCAACATCTTCTTCGGTGAATATCTCGAGCGAACTCAGGAAGTGAAGGAAATTGGAGAGGTTATTATATTCCAATTTTTACAATTACGAAATGTTTTTTCTTTAGATTGCTGCAGAAGAGTTTGTCAACTTCATTCGCTGGGTGCATAATCGGAATGAGAAACTGCTTACAATCGTAATTTTACTTCAATAAATAAACTTAGATAAGGAGTGTCAGCAAAGTTGAACTTTTAACGTTGTCATAACCATGAACTAGCTTTGTACAACCGTAAAAGATTCTGAAAATTTCGCATTCATATCTCTAATTTGAACCGAGCTATCATCAGTTGGCAGAAGAACAAGGAGGCTTGTAGGGCAGAGATGTTCGGGAATTCAAATATCTTGAAGATCTGTCAAAACGTTTGGTGGGAATCGAACCCGCGGACAAAACCTAAATGACCAAAAGCTAAAAAACTCAGCTCGCTGGAAAGTTGAGATAGAAACGTTGTTTCATTGTCACCAGTCTCCAGTATGCCCTCCTCTACATCACCACAGTTAAATCTTCTCACTATGCGATATTGAGTTTCACTCATCAAATATGTATAGGGGTTCATGGTCTAAAATTGCGAATTTGGGTGTAAATTCGTGGCTAAATACACACCACATAAGACAACCTATCGAGATTCCAGTGCCCCAGAAACTATCGTACGTGATGGAAATTTAGGAACGTGTACCGTGCAATTTCCAAAAATATCGCGTTTCGCGGATTATGGTGAATTTTCATTTTTACGACTTTTGCTTTTTTGCATTATTTTTTTAATATGCGTTTTCATAAAACGGATGGGTTTTTACACGGAAACATGGCTAGAAATGCAATAAAAGCTAGTAAAAATTATGCAATATTGACAAAAGAGCCATAACCGGGTTTTAGCACTATTTCGTCAATATTTCATGTTTTTTTCACTATCTTTTATTGCATTTCTAGCCATATTTCCGTGTAAAAACCCATTCGTTTTATGAAAACGCTTATAAAAAAGAATGCAAAAAAGCAACAGTCGTAAAAATGAAAATTCACCATAATCCACGAAACATGATATTTTTGAAAATTGCACGGTATACGTTCCAAAATTTCCATCACGTACGATACTGCTACCAAGTGACATGGGAATTGATTTATCACGGTATTTGGTGTTTATCTAACCATGAATTTACACCCAAATTCGCAATTTTAGACCATGAACCCTATACATATGCGAGGAGTGAACCCTTAGAAGATGTAACTATGACGATGTAGAGGAGGGCATACTGGTGACAATGCAACAACTCCCAGGATTCTATCCCAACTTCCCAGCTAGCTGTGATTTTTTGAGCTTTTGGTCATTTAGGTTATTTTTGTCCGCTCCTCGAACCCGCAACTTCCCGATCACATGGCGGCTGCTCTACCACTGAGCTAAGCAACTGATGGTTTTCTACCCACCTAGCTCGCGCTATGATCTTTGGAGAGTGGGCTAGGTCATGGTTATGACAGTGTCAAAAGTTTAACTTTGCTGACACTTTTTCTTTAAAATTCCAGCTAAAAGTGTAATGGATGCGATCGAGTTCTCCGATCGTTTCATGATGCTTCACACGATCAGAAAGGCCCTGGCTCAACTCTCGAAACTGCGTTGCCCTGAGGAGTACCTCGAACATGCACTAATACTGTCAGATCGAGTGAGCAGCGAACCGGAGATAGTTGTGAGTTTTTCTGGTATGATAATATGATACTCTGAAAACTCAGGTTCTATCTGAAATAAACGGTCGTTAAAAAATCTGTCTGAAAGAACGGGGGAAACTGCGGCCCCTTAAGGATTGCGAAACCGGCCACCTTATTTCAGACACAGCCAAAACTCCTAATGTGTAGAAAAAGGTTGAGATATCTAGTGCAAAAGAATTTCGACTCGAAAACTTTTACGGAGTGAACAATATTTAGAAATAAGTGCATTCAGGATTGGATCCTGTCAGAGTTCCCCTCACCAGAGAAGCTGCTGTCGACTGTACATGATGCACTACCCACGATTTCCAGAACTACTGCTCAAATATGCATTAAGGTAATTTTATGAAAGGCAATTACTAATGAGTTTTGAATTTCAGGCATTAGATAAAGCAATGCGCAAAAACCAACCGGATTATGGTAAACTTGCTTGCATGTTCTCCCATGAGTGCAAGGTTTTTAATT
Source organism: Pristionchus mayeri (assembly GCA_036245805.1). NCBI lineage: Eukaryota > Metazoa > Nematoda > Chromadorea > Rhabditida > Neodiplogasteridae > Pristionchus > Pristionchus mayeri. Next base: position 16,617,642 of record BTRK01000001.1, on the reverse strand, counting down.
GCGATTATTTTTTGTTGTCAAGCAGTACACGAGAAAACTTTATTCTAATATTTTGCAAATATATTATTAAATATAATGTTAATTGCATTCGAAATATTTCCTTTAAGAGCACGCATATTGGATGTCACTTTATGTTCTACGATTCCACACGACTTATTATCGAGAACGAGGTGTTCGCGTTGGTGCGCGTATGCGATCAGAGAGGATGTACAGGGTGCGAGAAAAGTATGGTGACAAGTCTTTTATGTAATATCTCGCGAAGTAATGATAGCATAGATTTCTGCTTTCGCCATTGTATGCCTGCGAACAGTACCTCCAACAATTTTATCACAGTTCCCCATCTATCGATTTTGTCTTTCAGAGCTTTTCGATTTTCAAGTTCGAAAAAATGGGCCCTTGGCCCGCAGCTCATTTTTCTCTTTAATTAATAATAAAAAATCTTCGGATAATAATTCCCCCGCTTTCTCAACTTGAGTATGGAGAGCAACCATTCCTCTTTAAAGTATACTTGTTTAGGCGGAAATACGATATCAGGAAACGGAGAAATATGAAAATAACTGCATCACACTTTGATACGGAATTATCTTTTTGAAAAATCACATTTTCGAATTTCTTTCTCAGGATCCATATATTGAGATATAAACTTGTATGTTATATGCAAGGACCGAATTATGAATTTTAGTAGCGTCAAAGTGAATGAAAACATGGTTTAAACTACTGAACCATACATCAGAAAATATGGCTGAAAACGACACTTGGGACAGATTCGAAAAAGGTACAGAAGCAGATTCGCTTTCCCAATTTAAACTGAAAGCATATTTGCACTACTGAATGGACGTGTACCATAATACATACGTTTATATTTTTCTATCATTCTTATTTGATGGACGCCACATCTTTATTCGAGAAAATTCTAAATTTTTAATAAAATAAATCTCGTAATCTAAAAGAAATATTTGTTTGATACATGAGCGCTAAATAGCTACATAGCTAAGGTACATGGTGCAAAAAATTGGGATAAATTAAAACACTGCGCACCAAGTGGGGCTTAATTGAATTGTGTCACAATACTTTTCTCGCACCCTGTACATACAACGCATACGACAGAGCGTAGTCTCGGGATGAGCGGAGCATTGGCCCCTTTGATCGGTTCTCCCCTTCAGATCTCTGGATATCTGTACCTGCAGAGTATTCCACGCTCATCATCAAAGGTGATGAGCGTGATTCACATGCTATTTCATAAGTGAAAAGCATACCCTTTCAGACGGAACTGACTTTACTCTTGCAAGAAATGCAGGCAATCAATTTGTCAAACACAACGGGAAACCTGGCACTATTATCCCTATCAGAGTTAATCTCGGCTAATTATTTAAAATGTTTGACCATGGTTGTCTTCTGCTACTCTTATTACCTAATCCTTGTCAAAAACAATCGCTTATTCCAGCCTTGTAGTAATCATTTCTCGAATCATTTAATGACTATGTAAAATAAACCAATTGTTTTCGCTTGTATTGAGAAAACCTTTTATCAGCCTGAAAGGCGAATAATCATCGAGTATTTCTATCGAATTTCAACGAAATATGAATCGGACTTATGAGCCCTGATTTTAAACAAAATCGGAGTGGAAAACCTGAAACAATGCACTTGTAACGGTGGATATTGCCGTTCGGCCAGCCTATTGAGTAATTCTCTCACACCTCATCAGCAAATGCGATGCCAAACAGCATACATACTCGGAAATGAAATGCGTAACCTTCCGTGGCCGTTGCGAGTTGAGATGAGGTGATGGAAGTTTCTGCTCCACTTACAGTGCTACGATTAATTGATATATTGCAAAGAACATATGACGGAATATTTCTGATTGTTTTTTATCTCCCTTGATCATTTTCAGTAACAATTTATTTATTTGTCTCAACTGCATTTTCATATTAATGTGCGGAAAACGAAAAAAAGGACGGTCAGGCAGAGTGCAAGCATTAATGATATGATCGTATTACTCAAACATTCTAACTGTAAAGTTGACATTCACTCTACAGAATGGGCATCGATTGTCATTGTTGAGAGCCGTTCTGAGACAATTAAAACAATCGACGTGCCCACATGGACGATGGAACGATCTTCCGATAGACAAATCTTACACGAATAGTTTTTTTCTGAAAATATTATTTTCGTTGTATTTTAATATTAATTATTTAAATTGTTTTGAAATAATTTAAAATACTATTTCGTTTAATTAGTTGTTTAGCTAATAGTATACATCACCTGATGCAATTTGAAGATTTGATAAGTCTGCAGTGATACTATCGGCATCCGTATGAGGAACAGTGGGAACTTGAACAGCTGGTCTAGATCCTTCTCTATTCTCCGATTCAGCTACTGCATCTTGCAAGTCAACCTCGATTCTGTCTGATCTTGAAAATTCACAGAAAGTTATTATTCATTGTGGATTATTTCGAAATACCGTCTTTCCAACTCGGCATTGTCAGTTGAAGAATTGGTAGTATCCGCAGGCAATAATGGTCCCGTCTCTCGTGTGTACGACGCAAAGATTGGGATTATGGGCGATACATGAGAACTGTAAACAAGATTAGTTTTGTCGTAAAGTATATTCTAACCCCCACTCAGCATCGGCAATTGCGCATTCTATGTCGAATGGGGTCACCAGCGGACAGCGATCGCAGTTGCTATCTGTAAAGGAATTCTGTCGAGGTTCCGAGGTGGAGAGATTCTTGTTCTCGTATCTGTTCGGAATTTGGAGTCTAATGGGCCAATTCATAATTTTTTTAAAAATCGAGTTATAATAAATTGCCGGTTCCCCTATCTCCGATATAACAAAAAAACTAAAAATTAAGACCTATTCGACGTTTACGAATCAGCTCTTTGAAAATAGATTACCGACCCAGGTAAGCTCAATGAATCTGTGATCATTGTTCATGATAGAGGCAACGTCAATTCGAAGACTGTCGATCGAGAGAGCATTTTTGCGAAATCGAAAACTAAAAATTAAAATATTTGATGAATTGTGAATAAGGAACTAATAAAATGTTATGCAATACCTATTTGTATATCTATTCCATCGAAACATGAAACGGACAACATCAGCCATGATCCTGAAAAGCAATAGGATTGGAGAATTAGCAATTTTTTGAATATGAAGATGAATTAAACAAAAACATGATTGTAAACTGATTCGTGGACTCTTTTATGCTAGTTTGACTGCGTCCTTCCAGTATTCATTGAGATCGTAAGCAAGCGTTGTTAGCGTCCCTCAATTCTCATCTTACTCTAATCCCTATTAAGCATTTCACTGCGCCCATTGGAAGTGCTGGTTCATTTTCCGTTCACTATAGAAATTCTGCGAGAGTGATTCGAAAGTCTCAACTTGATCCTCCTCATGCCCTTCCTTTCCGCATTTTCTTCCGCTTTCGCGTGCTATGTTCGTAAGCCATATATTTTCTATTGCAGTTATTCGAATTATTGATAAAAATGGATCCCCATGGAGTGGAACGGAAAGAAGTATCCGTTTGAATACTTTCCAAGCGTCCAATTATGGATAAGACGAAATTTGTGGATTTTATTAAAGGAAAGCTGCTACGTCGTATCATAGATTACGCATTGTTGACAACACATCATAGATATTTACCAAATTTTATTAACAATAATACATTATTTTTTGACTGCGATAAAAACAGAATTAATTTTTAAAATGCGATTGGTTCTATACGTGGGTACTCATAATGAACAATAAAGACGCGAACAATAATAATACTCTTTCAATACGGAGGTAGTTTCGCCAATATTTGAGAACATCTCTTGGAATTGCATACTCGAGAAAATTATTTTTTACTTATTTTGAAGTCCTTTTTTTTCGATTCTCAGGACCTCCTGGAAGATGGCACCTGAAATAACAGCAGAATGATTATAAGCCGGTACAATTTATAATTCAAAGTGAAATAGCGAACTAGCAGAGATTATTATTATGGGGATATATATTTTTTCAATTTAACTCTTTACCCAGTAACCATAATCAAATTGGCATCATTCTCTTATGTAGATACTGACTTTTCAGATCTTCAATTTTATGGATTTGTTCGGCGAGGTCCCAATTGCACTTTCCTCTCGACGGCGGTTCGTTTTTCTGACATTGAGGCAATTTTTTCATGAATTTCAGATGATCGGCAAAAGCAAGTCGTCAATAACGTTTTTTTTATTCTCGTCGAGTGTATGTTATAAAAAGTATTTCTCAACATTATTCCTAATGGTGCGAATAGTATCTCTGCCTACTTGCATTTTCTAGTCAGAAAAATCGACTAGAGGGGTCGGTCTAGTCGAAAATGAGGCGATGTATAAGCTATACCTCGTTGTAAGAGCCTGCAAGGTAACGACTTTTTAGAGCCTGAGACATCGTAATTCTCTGTTCTGGATGGTATGATAGCATCCCTGCGATGAGTCTTTGAACGTTGGCTGCTGAAAAACGTTTTCAAAAAACTTCTTCTAAAATAAGTCATTAGCATGCCTGTCATTTCCGATCCGTGATCTTCGGAAGAACTAAATTCCACTCTCTGGAGTCCAAAAAGAACGGTTTGCATCGATTGAGCGCACCCTTCAGACGTTCGGTTCCTCACATAACTGAACAAATATTTTTGATTACGACATATAGAAAGTTCTAACTCGCTTTTTGCCAACAGAATTATAAATTGCCATATTCTTGTTGCAGAGATGGATGCGTGCAGCAGAGCGGGTCTCGAAGTGAATGCAAAAACTGACCAATCTGCTCACCTCCTGCACCTCTACCCGCAAACCAATCATCATCAATAATCTGCGGTTCCTATCTAGGAGGTAGAATCAATCTTCCCCTGGATCATTCCGACGAAATAGAACATCGGATTCGATTGGGGTGGCTGGCCTGGAGCAAGCTATCGCATCTGCTCTCCTCCCGCCTTCTTCCCATGAAGATCAGGAGGCGAGTCTTCGAGAGCTGCATCACGGCCACCGTTCTCTACGGAAGCGAAGTATGGCGCTACGGGCAAGTGAGAAAGAGCGACTGGCAGTGACCCAACGGAAGATAGAACGGAAGATGGTGGGAGTAACACTGAGAGACCGCTGGAGGAATGAGCGCGTGCGTGGTATGACGAAGCTGCGGGATTGGATTGAGGAAGGATTGAAAAGGAAAGCGCGCTGGGCCCTCAAGGGCAGAATAATGGGAATGGAGCAGTGGAGCCGCGCGACTACTGTCTGGATCCCCTACAACAGGAATCGTCCCCCTGGAAAGCCTCGCGCACGATGGAGAGACGACCTAGCCCGAGCTATTGGCACTCACTGGTGGAGTGCAACTAATGAAGACTATCGACCTATCATCTTCTGAGCGTCTATCGCCTGATAAGATAAATTGATTGATATTCTTGTTGCTCTAGCACTGGTATTGTCCTTCGCTGACCTCTGAATCGAATAATGCGGGTTCGGGGCATTATTCGAAGGAAGATAAGACAGAAATTCTTCAGATGGCGGCCCCATCTTGTTCACAATTGTTGCCCAGTGAGTCAACACTTCCTAAAATGTGAATTACAGATCTGCGCTTAACAAATGGTTTGATATTTCTTGCACAATCTTTCCCTATTTTATAAAATGTATCTTACATACTGTTGCATTTTAATACAATTGAAATACAGCACATGGAAAAACATATAATTTTCAATAATTCACCTGATTGGGCCTGGATGCGGTAGTTGAATTCGGAATGGGGTTCGGCTGTTGTCTCTAGTATGGTCAAAGGGTTAAAGCAGTAATTATAGCAGGGTACGGTAGAGCCGAGCGTGCTATGGAAAAATTGCTAACCTCAAACAAACATTGCCGATTTATTATCTCTGCAAAAATGCATGCTAACGACCAAACGTCCGCTGCAAAAAAATCATTATAATATAATTGTATCTAGATAATATTTACAATTTCTCAATATAATACGCCTCAACAAATTCCCACCCTATTCGTTATAGTTCTCCATTCCGAAGAAAACCTCAGGGGCCTTGTAGGGTAGCGAACAGACTCCTCTCGTAAGATTTGGTTAACAGTGCGCGCCTTGCCAAAGTCGATCAGCTTAGCAGTCCACATTCCGTCATTCTCATCCTTACTCACGACTATATTGTCAGGTTGTAGATCCTGACATGAAGCTTTTGTTTGTATAAAACATATCAAATGAGACAAGATAATAGTTTTCTATAATACTTAATTTTTGTTGGATGAACATATATGTATGATTCGCGATATGGAATATATTAAACGCACTCGATGGATAATTTCTTCCTTGTGCAAGTGATTGACAGCTCTGAGAATCTGACAGAAGAGGTCGGAAAGCTGCTGATGAGTGATCTCCATAAGAGGGATCTGAAAGATCGATCTCATTTTGATCGCAAATGCAAAAAAAAACTGTTCTCGCTTGCTTCGATATACCAATTAGTGATGTTATTCGCGAGCGCTCGTCGCTCGAGCGATTAATTATTGACGAGCGCTCGAGCGATCATTTTAGAAAATCGCTCGAGCGAGAGCGCTCGAACGATTTTGCCATTATTTCTTGAATTTGCATTGATTAAAATCGCTCGAGCGCAGCTCTCGCTCGAGCGAGTTCCAGAAATGATCGCTCGAGCGCTCGTCGAAATTGACCGCTCGAGCGGCGAGCGCTCGCGAGCAACTCTCGAGCGAACAACACTAATACCAATCCCTGCTCTAGAATAGAGCATGTGAAATTGGAAGTATGCCCCATCATATGAGAAAGCAGCTTACCGCTTCAGGTAGGCTGAATTCCATTCGCTCCATTACGAGGTAAACATCTCCCACGAAATCTTTCTCGTCTTCTTGTGGCGTGAATACGGATAGGTACTTGATTATCTGCAGTTTAAGGAAGGAGTGGCACCAAAATTTTTAAAAAAATTTTAAAAAATTGAAATTCCAACATCGAACAATGATCGTAACTATCGCTAGATCGACAAAACAATCCCAAAATACCGAAGATACAAAAAAATACAAATTTAATCGGGCAGAAAGTGAGCAATTGAAATTGTTTCACAATTGTTTCAATACATTATTCTCACTTTGCAGACAATGTCAGACTGGCTTGAGGAGCTACATCTACTGAACGCTCTATATCCCAGGGTATTCATATATATATTTTTAATTGTATATATTTTTTTTGGAAATTTACTTTTAGGATGCCCCAGCGAAAGCGCAGTTCCAATACGCGGACCAGCAAGTCGACTTTGGCGAATTGGCGCGTCAAGAGGGTGAAGACAATGAAGAAGATTCTCGGACCAGCACTCCTTCTGACATCATTGATGAACATGACGCACTAGTGGAGAAGGACACCGATCATTTGATGCTCGAGAAGATATTACATCAAGATCCTGCAGAATACGTGAGAACATTTTGAAAACATACCCAAAATGTTATGAGATGCGAATCGCGAGAGAATCGACCATTTGAGGTGGGTGTCGGTAGAAAAAAAAGTTGTACCATCTGGCAACAAATTTAGTGACAAGTAATTTGAATTATGCTCTTTCAAACTGCGTTGTCAGAATATTGACATTGATCGTCATCGCCGAGATTCAGAAGGCCAAAGTTGGTACTATCTCACCTTTCGACTATCAAATCGCGCTCACTTAAAACTTAAAAGTTATTCAGATGAGCAACTTCCATCAAGACCCTCCTGTAGCAGTGCAGCCGCTGCAGCCAATTGTGTTCACTGTAAGATTTATTCCGAACAATAGAGATGAGACAATAATGTTTCACGGCTCGTTAAAGATAGATCTTCAACGCACGCATTGCGCGACCTCTGTCCTCACTCTAACCCTGCTAAGTTAGCGCGCGCTCTTAGCCCAACCTATTTATGCGAGCGTGCCCTGCGTTTGCGAAACGAGGACTTCTCTATCTCTTTAACGACGCGATGCTCCCGTTAAGTAATCCTCTCAGTGGAAAATAGTATAAATGTTTTAGTTTGAATAAATTGAGAGGCCGGGAAACAGTGATGCGTCGCCTGCTTTTCAAGTCTATGTCTTCAATATTTTTGAGCAAACGACTCTACGATTCACTAATCCTCGATAACTCACATTCAGGATCCTTCTGTTCGTCTACCTCATCTTCCTCCCCGCAATTACTCCGTATCAATCTACAACTTGGACGAAAATCAAACAAATGCTCCTGCTGGATCGTCAAACCAGCTAGGTCATTTGGACTCGGTAGGTGTCTGATTTTGTGATTAGAATACTATCGGAGACGCGGAGATTTAAGGGAAAATACAAACCGAATGATCCTCTAAACAATGGATTCACAACGGGAGAATGGACTGAACAACCTGTGGAAGCCTTTATCCCACAAGTCATTCCTCATCCCCAACCCGGGCACTCAGGACACTCGGAACATCCCGTTCAGGGCGAAGCCACTTGGGAGGGCCAAGATGAGCAGGCCAATCGAGATAAGGTTAGAGGTTCTCTCACTTGGGCACGCAGAAAAATACTGAACAATTATGTTGCCCACACATCAACTCTCAGTGTGCGTTTGTAGCTTCCCCAATGTATTCAACATTTCTATTTTAAGGATCAATGGAAGGTAACACAAGCAATGACAAACGCACTGCTGACCCGGAGGCAACTGTGAGCTAATAATCCTAAATTTTATTGTGATGTCCTTTTTAAGGATTCATCTGAACCTCCAGCGAAAAGAAAACGAGGAAGAAAACCACAAGTCAGTGATCTTTTAGATTTGCGGCCGACAGTTTTTTCAAAATCTATAAAGATGTAACATTTGTTTTAGGCGAATCGAACACCAAACGCCATTGCGTCGGCCAAGTGTCGACGTAATGACGAAATGAGGTACAAAGAAGTAATCGAGAGTGCTCTCTATCACCAAATGGCCAAGGATTCTAACATGCCCAATCCCTCGCCGACCGAACTCGGCCTTCCAGAAGGTATCTGCACAATGCCATATGTTCCAAATGAAAAGGAAAAGAAGATGTTCAAACAACGGTTCCCTAATCATATTTTTAATTTCAAATGAACTGTTAACTTAATCGCAGACATTATTGTATGATACAAATGCTCGCATTGTGCGTTGTTTGATGCAGAAGTTGTTAGAACATGGAATCTGAATCTAAGATTACGAGATTATTCATTCGCATGTCGGTAATTGTAAAATTATTCATGTATTTTAATTCGAGTTGTACCTTTGCAATAACTAAGTAAATAAATATGTTAAATCGTTAAATTTACGTTGAATTTTAATGGATGGAAAGGAGTCAAAGTCAAAAAAATATTTATATATTGGTTGCTTCTGGATTATTACAGTCCTTCAGCCGAAGTGCAATAGTCTCCCCAATGGAAATCCTCAATGTCAATGGAATCATCACAGAATTTCGACAAGTGTATTCTTAGTTGTTGTAAAATAATTTTTTTAAAGGCGTTGACCTACCAGAATTGCACAAAAGAGTGGAATAAAATAGGCTAATGCGAAGAAGAGAAAGACGATGTCCGTGTTGAGACTTTTGCATGGTTCTCAGAGCATTTTTTATTGTGAATTTGCAATATTTCTCGCATTGTCCATTTTCTGAATTTTTTTCTTCATCGAATTGATATGCTTGTGAATATTTTTTTCCATCCATCAAGAGTACGAAAACAACCAGCCACCATACTAATTGGAGTTCATAGTCAAATGAGAGAGTGTGGGAATGAAAGAGGGACCCTCCTCATTCTCCACGCTCTCTCATTTTACTATACCTCCAATTGGTAAAGCGGCAGCACTGCCACTGGGTGAATGCGAGGTTTAGTGCCGAAGGCAGGAAGCCGACGAGATAAAGGCGCGAATTGAGACTGTTACAGACTGTTACAACGGGGGCTTCCAGTCTCAAGTGGTGATTGGATGGATCCGGTCTCTTAGCTATGCAAGGTAGAACCTGATCACTCCAGCAACATCACTCCAGTATTCAGCGCTCGTCGTTTCAATTTAATTATTCTTGTGAACGAGTATCATTTAGTTGCCTCGTATCGTGTTTTTGGTTGTTGTTTTTCTCTATGTTTCTCATTTCAGAAACATGGCCGAATACATTCGTTTCCAGTTCTTCTTCAGAGGAACAACTCATTGGTATATTAATTAACTTTGTATTTTATTATTCATTTTGAAAATACTTATCTTCAGGTTCGATTTGAATCGGAGGAGAGTATCGTTCGATGCTCTATGTGACTTCGTCACCATGGTCACGCGCAAGGAAACTCATTCGCTCTTCCATTGCAGTAAGGACAGGAGCTTTGAGATTCGAATTTTGGAGTAAAGACAACATTTTTAGGCGAGAAAGGCACCAGGCTCATGGAATCGGAGCAACATCTCCAGGCTGCTATCACACTTTCTAATGGCAAACTTAGGTACGCTGAACATTCCATAGCCATAGCTTGTTTAACAATCACAGGAACGAAATCATTCGTCTGTGGTCCAGTCTGGAAGAAGCTGCAGCTGCAGCAGATCGTGCGGTTCGAGAGGCTGCTGCAGATGCTGCAGATGCCCCGATGGAAGAAGTCTCTCCATAGAAACTATCTGCAAGATCTAACCCGTGTACATCTCATTGACCTCTCTCACCTCACCCCTTAGTACATTACCGTTTATACCAAACTAATAGTTTCAGTTATACTCGTAGAACTTATAGATTTGGAACAGCCTTAAACGAGAATGTGCTTCTATGTAATACATAATATGCTTGTCCGCTCATCCCAACCCTTCTTCTTATCCCTAGAAATCGTATGTCCCTTGGCCTGATCGTTGATTCCTCTCCCCTCCGCTATCCTTCTACCAATATCGAATCGATTCAATCGACGCTTCTCTCATTGTATTGCCTCTCTTACATTATTCGATCGCCGATAAACCCAGAGAATCCCAGTAGTGCAACAATACTTATTGTTCGCATGCCCCAGTGCAGAATGCTTTCCTTCCAAAACTAAATTCTTGAAAAAACCATGGTTATATTGGGCAGACAGGGAGTAAATGTACCTCCTGGCTAAGTTTTCTACAATCGCACCTTCAAAACAGCACAGCCAGAGGGACTGTCGACAGATTGTGCGTTGGAATACCACTGCATTGGAGGCTACCGGTCTCAGCCACGACTCAAATGCCTTGTCTCTGTGGAATATCCAGTAATCTTTCCAGAATTAAATTTTATGGAGTGTTTCCTACTGTTTTGAACAATATATATCGCAATGGGTAATGTTCACTCTTGAAGTGTGTTTTCAGATTCAAATGTATTTGTCCTGTTCCTCTAAAGAATGTGTATATCCATAAACATGCCCTCATTTCAGGATCATGTCGGAATTAATTCGATTTCAGTTTTTCTTCAACGGAAGAGCTCACTGGTATGCTCTCTAATGAAGTATTTATCAAAAAATGAAATATCTTGTAGCACTATATTTTATATTTTAATGCAGCTAATTTAATTTATTTTCAGCTTTGGTTGCCCTCGGAGGAGAGTCTCTTTCGATAATCTTCGTTCATTCATTACCGCGGTTTCAGGAAAAACAACTCTTCCAATGTTCCATTATGGTAAGCACATTAACCTAACATATCTTAGCGTGAAGTTTCAATTTTAAAATTGCTTGCAATTTCGTATTTTTTTGCAATTTTTTAAATTGCAACAGTCATTTCTTATTTCTAGGAGAAACAGGAGCCATAATCATGGAATCTGAGAAAGATCTTCAAGCTGCTATCGATCTTGCCCAAGCCACTATTAGGTACGCTGAGTAGAGTTCGATAAATATACCATTCTATTTTCATTATATACACTGTTTCGCTACACAACTGGTCGAAATGGTGTTTAGAATGAAAACAGCGTGGTGTCGTTTTTCGAATTCTAACTCTGAGTCGATCATGTTTATATCTCAATTTGCATTTGCAGCAACGGAAGAGCGGCTCTCGTTCGTCTCTGGCCGAGCGAGGCAGAAGCTGCTGCAGCTGCAGCAGAAGAGGCTGCACGTGCTGCTCAAGAGGCCGAGGATGCGGCAGCTGCAGCTATTCTAGAGGCAGCAGCAACTGCCGAAGTCCAGCTTGAAGCAGCCCCTGCACCCTCTCCAACGCGCCCTGTTCATATGATCTCTTCACAGCTGTTTAATCTGCAGGTTTCTACGGATCAAGGAAACGGAAGGTAAACATGGTAGACTTTTAGCCAACTTCAAACTGATTCACCTAATGGTATCATCTCGTTCAAATCGCAAGACGTGGTTACCTTTACCTTTTTTTTTAATTTCAGAAGAGAATATTCGTGCAAGATCTGTCTCTCTGAAGACCACTCTATCGCCCAATCCGCCCTCATTCCCTGTGGTCATGTAGCCTGCACTTAATGCATCAGAAAGATGCTCGGAGATAGTGACAATTGTCCATTCTGCAGGAACAAAATAGGTAGTACACAGAGATTGTACTTCTAATATTCCCAAATGGAAATAATATTTCTTGTCAACTGATTTCTTGTCAACATCGGCTTGAAGTAAATAAAGTTGTTCGGCTGTATGTTATTACATTTTTTTCTGTGATGAAAAATATTGGGTTGTCCGGAAAGTTCGTATAATGCTTCGGAAAAAAGTCAGTTCGCGATCAAATGCAGTGATTGCGCAATCTGTTTGTCAACAATGTATTGCATCATTCTGACGTTGAGTAGTGAGAGGATTTAATCAGTCTCCTAGTTGCTACATTGATTCTTGTGATGGACTCCCATCTCTACCTCCGAGCAGTTTTACTTCATTACTACCGTCTTGGCCGATCCGTGAAGGAGGCCCACTCTGCCCTGGCCCAGTCGGAAGGAGCTGACGCCCCCTCCATACCCTTCTGCTATAAGTGGTTCTCCCGCTTCCCTCCCTCCCTCGATCAGCCTCTCGTTCTCCGCACACTGAAGCGCAATGGCCATGGCCAGTGTGCGTGAGTTGAAGACGGATACTGGTACTCCCAGATCAACGGTGTCCGATATCCTCCATCGATCTGGGAAGAAGCCGAAACTCCCACAAGTGATTCCCCATGACCTCTCCCCCGAACAGCTGAAAAATCGTGTTCAAGTCTGTCGGGAATTACTCCATTGTAGATCCAATCTTCGATGGGTCAATTCCATCATCGCTACAGATGAGAAGTGGATCACGTACGATAACCCTGTGAGAAGACTGCAATGGGTGGATGCAGATGAGAAGCCCACGCCCGTCCCGAAGAAGGAAGAGCACGGAAAGAAGGAACTCCTCTGCTTCTTCTTCTCAGTGCTCGGTCCCATCTACTGGGAGATCCTCGCCCCTGGCACCAGCATCAATGCCGACCTCTTCTCTGAACAACTGGAAGATGTCGCGATCAGAGTCCCTCCCAGACTCCTGAACCAGGGCAAAATTCTTCTTCTGATGGACAATGCTCGCCCACATCGAGCGAAGATGACCCAGAAGAAAATGGACGAGCTGAAGATCGAGAGGATTCCCCATCCACCGTATTCCCCGGATCTCTCCCCATGCGCCTACCACTGCTTCCGCTCTCTCTTTGACTTCTGCAAAGGAAAGAAGTTCAAGAATCGAGATGAAGTTGTGAGGGCTTTCGTGAAATGGGCGGTCTCAAAGAAACCCGCATTCTGGAAGAGAGGAATCGAGGCCCTGCCCAATCGCTGGAGGGAGGTAGTGAGAAAGAAGGGGGCATACATTGGTCACTGAGAATTGTAAAGCATTGAATAAAAAATAAAAACAAAAAATTATACGAACTTTCCGGACACCCCAATAAGAAAACATAAGTAAATACAATAGTTCAAATCTGTCATGTAACTGTTCCGTTTTTTTCTGATTTTGTTCATTGTTGACATCATAATTCGTAATTTCAGCCGTTTATGCACTAGAGAAACAGCGACAACCACTTTTTGGTGAACTGTAATCGATTCTCGAAATCGACTCGTTTCTTCATATTTTTGCGGTTTCTCAGCTAGACTGCAGAAGAAACGCTGTCGTCCGGAACAGTCTCATCCGGAGCAGTCTCGGTGCTGAAATTATTATTTTAAATAAACATTTGCGTATTTACTGCTATTCGAGATATAACATTTCCGTTTTGTCCCAATTCACTAGGAAAATCTGCCATACGTTTTAAGGAGTACATCTATTCGAAGTAACGAAATGCAAATCGCATATTCATTCCCACTCCTCACCCCTTCTCCTCTCCCTTCTCCTCATCTTTCTTCTCATCTCCTCCTTCTCCGTTCTTAGCAGCTTTCCTCGCCGCTTCTCTTTTGGTTCTTTCCTCTCTCTGCGTCCTCCAAATGACCTCCCGCTCCACTCTGCCCTTCTTGCGGTATCGAGTCTGATTTACATATTTTTATTAATTAAAAAAATAATTTAATTTAATTTAATCTTACAAAATACACGAGTCCAACAACGACGCCGACTGCGATGAGAGCGAGGAAGACTCCGGTTACGACGTGCGCTGTGGTCATCTGAATTCAATGTTGTATATTCGTTAAAACCCATGAGGGGTGCCCTGAAAGACGGACATGGTTACTGTAGTCTGACTGAAATAAATTAAGGCTCGATACCCTTAAAAGACGGTCCGACGACGCTAAAGTACTGCTTGAAAGCCCTAAATGACGACTGTGCCAGTCTGGATGGACACCCTGGAGGTCAGAATTCAACGCACACTAGAATCTTGGGCAGCAGCGGTAGCATTGACAACGAGAGTGGTCGTAGTCACAACCGCAGAAGTCGTAGTCGTCGCTGTTGAAGTCGTCGCCTAAAAGACGGGCTCGGTTACTGTAGGTAGACGGCTCTAAAACGCGGCCTTGCTCACACATAAGAATACTAAACTCACATTATTATGAGGAATCGTGGTTACGTTAGCTGCAGGAGTGGAGGTCGTGATGATAACTGCAAGAGGTCGGATGAGAGTGATCTTTGATCTCTGATCACTGACCGGGTTCTTGCGTAGTGTCCGAAGGGGTGCTAGTAGACACTTGAGTGGGCAGAGAAGAGACTGTAGCATTAGGTATACAGTACTCTTTTCAGGTTACTGTAGGATACAGTACCTTCTACAGCGAGTGCACCCAGCAGCATGAGCTGTAACACTGTGTGGAGCCGCATCCTGCAAGAGGCGAGGGGTTACGGTAGGGTACTGTAACACTGAGGATCCGGGGGGTACTGCAGGAGAATCAAGGAAGCTCAGATGCGGATCATAGGTGGAGTAGAAAGGAGGGGAAGGTACCTCAGATTGGACGAGACGAGAATAGAGAACCCCTCACGATGAAGGAAAGAGAAGAGAATGAGAGGAGGAGAGGGGAGAGGGCCTTTTATTGGGAATGGAATAGGCAAATGAACCCTTGTGTGATTGGCTTGGACAGTAATTGAAGTGTAAATTCAGAATTGAAGTAAACAACTTACATTTGCATAGTAAACAACTCTAATTGAATTACGATTCCCTTCTCTCTCATTGCTCTTCAGAACAGCAACTTTCCTGAGGACCCTCCTGTAGAAGTGCAGCCGTTGCAGCCAGTTGAGTTCACTGTAAGATTTATTCGGAATAATAGAGATGAGACAATCCTGTTTCACGGCTCGTTAAAGACAGATCTTCAACACACGCATCGCGCGACCTCTGTCCTCTCTCTAACCCAGCAAAGTTAGCACGCGCTCTCGGCCCAACCTATTTATGCGAAAAGATGACTTCTCCCTCTCTTTAACGACGCAATGCTCCCCTTAAGTAATCCTCTCACCGGAAAATATAATAAATGTTTGTGGTTTGAATAAATCGAGAGCCCGGGAAACAGTGATGCGTCGCCTGCTTTTCAAGTCTGTGTCTTCATTGTCCTAACGAGCCGTGGTTTGAACACCTGCGAGAAAATATCAAGTATTTCAAGATCCTGCTTGAAACTTACAATATTTTGAGCAAACGAATCTACGATTCACTAATCCTCGATAACTCAGGATCCTTCTGTTCGTCTCCCTTCTCTGCCTCCCCGCAATTACTCCGTATCATTCTACAACTTGGCCGAAAATCAAGCAAATGCTCCTGCTGGATCATCAAATCAGCTGGATCGCGGTAAGTGCCTGATTTTGTGATTTGAATTCCATCGGAAACGCGGAGATTTAAAGGGACCTGGCACTCTTAGAACATTGCCGCCCATATGAAATGTATCACCTTTCCGTTCATCTTTGTCAAAAAATAAAAAAAATAAAAATCAATAATTAAGCTAAGAATGAATATCAAAGTTCAAGACCGGAGCCGGAATTAATACTCGGGTTGAAAAGGTATTAATTCCGGCTCCGGTCTTAAAGTTTTATTTTCACGGGCTAAGAGTCTCGGCTTACTGTGCTTTTTGTCTTATAGATCTTTTATATTTTTTTGTAATTTTACTTATTTCCATTTTTGTTTGACTATGCTCGCCGAGACCCAATTCAGCATGGCTAGCGTTAGGAAGAGACGTTGCTTCCTCTGTGGGGAGGAGGCGGAGAGTACAAGGAACTTCCCTCATCGGTCGAGACCTCTGCTTCAAAGGGAGTGGCTGCTCAGACAGGGGCTAGATGAACAGGGAACAGCTCGTCTAAGGGATAGACACTCTTCGGTGAAAGAGCCTAGATGGTGTTTGCGCCACTTCGACTCCCCCTCCGATGAACTACCCAAGGACGTGAGTTCTATAAATTGTTTTACTAAAATGAACCTCTTCTGCCCGCGTGACGAATACACCTGCCCATTGCTTCAGCGCCGAAGTGTCGTTGTCCGCCCTGTTTGCATCCCTACTGTCCCCCTACGCACGACTAGACCAGCGGATCTCGTTCCGCCATCCCAATTCGCTGCCACACAACCAGTTTACCATCAACCCCCACGAAGACAAGTGAGTTCAGCTGCAGCCTAACGATATCTGAATGAACATCAATGGGAGATTTATATCTACGATAAACTGCAGTAAAACTATAAGGCACACAACATCAAACTATTGATCGATCTTGACGCAGTAGAATCATCGACCTACAATCCTCAATTAGACATACTAAATCGACTGATCATGGAGCACATGCCCGTTCCAGGCAGGACCAGGTTCGGTTCGTCGCTCCCGATCACTTTCTCCAATCGCTTCGCATACAGATGTAAGTGGAAAGTATATTATTCAGAACTCAAAGAATACATAATCAATGATTTTACATAAATGTCATCATGAAAATTTTGAACAATAAATATCGGGACAACTAAGCATGCAATAATGATACGAAACAATTGATGAAATCTAAAAAAAACAAAGGGTTCCTCGATGGCGCCTCCCCCCTCCCGACTCCGACGACGATCCAGACGACGTCGGTTCCTGGAATCAAATGGATGAGGTCATACCAAAGAGGTTCAAAAGTGATCGCTCTACTGCAACAATGGCTACTATCCAGTCACAGGTGAGTCATTTCGGGGTAATTTTGCCAGTTACTAGTTGTAGCACTCGGAGTACCGGTACTCTCAAGATTCTAACCAAGGGGAAGAGGATGAGGAAATGGAGGAGGAAGAAGAGATTGTGAAAGAGTTGGGCCGATATGCCGTGATAGAAGATGCTTGCCTGAAGCGGCTGCTAAAGCGGTGTGAAGAGTGTGGGGAGGTACTCGACCAGATTCTGATCGATATGAGGAGAGAGGGAAGTGCATGGGTTGTCACCTATCACTGTCTGAACCACAAATGCAATGCCGTTGTGACCATTGAGACCCAACAGAAAGTGGGAAAAGGGAGAGGACAAGTATTCTCGTTCAATCATTCTCTCGCCATTTCTGCATTTATAACTGGAACCCCTACTCCGGTAAGAAGCAGTATCTGTGGCTAGGAGGTTTCCTGTTTTACAGAGGTTGTGTGACCTTGGATTTCTTCTCAAACTCGATTTGCCATCTGACCGCATTATGCGCAAGACAGTTCGTGAAATTGGGAGCGTATCTATCGAATGAGTATACGATTCCTGGCAAGAAATGGCAAGAGAAATCGCGGTTGATGCATCTTTGGTATCCTCATGTATTTTTGAAAATCTATGATATTTCTATAATAGGGTAATGGACTAGAAGTATCTATCGATGGACAGTTTGATGCTCCCGGCCACACGGCAACTAACAATAAAAACACGGTCATCGATTGCCATACGAAACTTGCAATCGCGTCGGCCGTATTACACAAGGGATTACCAGGAATAGGTACAATTGCCGCACTAAAACGAATAATCTGCAATCTCAGACGGAGTTTCCTGTCGTATGGAATCAGTGGGCACCCACCAAGCGCTTGTCGAATTAATCGATAACGGCATAGAAATAAGGTGATGACGTTTATAAATAATAAAGCCATTCATCCACGTATTCTAGACGGAGAGTAGGTGATCAGAATATGATGGTTAACAAGATATTGCGCGAGGATCCAAAGACAGCGAATATAGAGATGACGCTAGACTGGTGGCACGTTCAGAAGTCCCTGAGAAAGGAATGGTGGCAGGTCGGGTGTACACGAAAATCTAATAAATTTCGTAATCATACACCATTCAAGATGGTGAAAGCAAATCCCGCCCTCGCACCCTTCTACCGAATATTTTTCAACCACCTGTTCCATGTGCACAAGACATATCCCAAGAAAGAAGATCGCCCTCGCGCCCTCGAAGTTGTTCAGTCGTTTGTTATGCATATCCTGGGCAAACACAAGTGGGCTAAGGTGATACTAATGCAGTAGAGTGTCATCGGTAGGTTATGTTTATAGAGTGATGAGTTCAAATTGATCACGAAGTGCGAACATGGGAAACTGAAGAGGATGAAAAGGGGAGAAAAGCGACTGACATTGAAGGTTTGAATAGGGGAAAGCTAAACTATTTCGAGCGTGTCACTAATTGTAGGCTGGCAGCAAAGAATTAGAAACGGTTAGAGAGATGCTGTTCGCCCCCAAGTTTGTAAAGGCTTTCCTCTCTGCTGCCTCGCTCATCGACACTTCAATCAATGAATCTTTTCACTCGCTCAGTCTTATGTATTCGCCGAAAAGATTCGCTTGGTCAGTGAATGATCGAAAGGAAATAATATTCGATTGCAGCGCTCCCCACTATTACTCGTTGAAGACCAAAGTGTCCATTCTTCACTATAATAGTCTCGCTTTTGATGACATATTAGGGACGAGAGGAGAGATAGGAAATGCGCTCGTTTCTAGGAAGGGAAGATTAGTAGCAGCGATTAAGAGAAAGAGAGGAAAAGGCACCCATTGTTGGAGGGATGAGGTAAGAAAGACTGTTTTCGGAATTATATGTATGAGCAATTACAGATTATGGAAGAAAGTCTACGCGTGAGAGACGAGTTGAGCGAGCAACGGGTGATGCGAAGAATGGGTGTTCCCCGAGATGATGTCTACGATGAGCTCATTAGTTGGTGGGAGGAGAAGGAGAAGGCTCAGCTGGAGTCGGGTTATGAGGATTATGAGAAAGAGGGTTTCGATTTCGGGGACTCTAGTGAGGAAGAGATGGGACCTCAGGAGAATGCGGGAGAGGACAAATCCCAAGAATTCTAGTACTTGTGATTCTCGCTTATATGTTGATAAAAAATACAAAGCAATCATCCATCGGACACCTAATTTTAGAAATTGTCAAGGGATATTGAGAGGAAAGGATACGTGTTTTCATATAAGCGAAAGTAACCCACTCTCGGGGTAGATCTCCTCGAGGGTGGTGGTCTTCCTGTCCTGGACGAGACGTCCGAGCTTGCTCGCGGGCATCCGTTCCTTGTCTCTTTCCTTTCCTCTGCATCCACAGCTGCAAAATGAATAAGAATATTTTTACATGGCACATTGAGATAAACAATATTTACGTGATCGGGTACCACGTGGTACGGTCCCGGCATCATGTGATTGATTCCTGGTACCACGTGATATGTTCCCAGTACCTCGTGGTACCGTCCCGGGGCGGTCGGGTTCCGAAATGGTACCGTGAGATACGGACCTGGTACCGACTTGGTCACACATGATACTTATCAAGGACTGATATGCTAGAGACATGAAGCCGAGTCCCCACTCACGGATGGCGGTGGCCCCAGTCCGACGTGACCGTTGTAGTCTCCGATAGCGGCGAAGGCCTTGAAGCGGGTTCGCTGTCCGGCTCTGTAATGAACATATTTACATAAAAGTAGACTATGTCGGCAATGCTCGAATTAAACAAGTACAACAAACGACCTTGTACACATACTTCCTATGTCAACGATTTGTCGGCCCAGGTGAGGAAAGTTTTCACCGATCAGCAATATCACAAACCTGGTCTGCTTGTGGACGGGGATGATCTTGAGGACCTCATCCTTCAGGTTGTAGCAGAGATAGTCGATGAGCTCGAACTCCTGAAGTGTTGTAGAAACTGGTAATGCTCACATAAAAAAGTTTTTTTACTCGCAAGCACATTGGTGCGGGGAAGTGTGTCTAAGCCTAGCCTTTCCCTATGAGGCCATTTTTCTCTCCTAAAAAGCCAAACTCAATTCCACGATATAATCAAACATGTTGTCAGTATAAAGTCAAAGCGTATTATCCTATCGATTTTATGTTTACGCCACCTTAGCAAGTTTTAGAACGAAAATGAAACATAGAAAAAACATGAAAAATCATGTGGTATTTTTTCTTCAAATCAAGTAGGTAGGTGTCAATTTCGATATTTTTCATGCTATGTTACGCACAGCACCATTTTCGAACCGCAAAAATACGGAGAACATTTTAGTAAAGTCGAAAACCATAAGGACGCTGAATCCAAAAAAAACGATAATCGGAAAAATGTTTTCGAGCTGTAACATTTTTTAACTTGAAAATTTAAATTCTATAAATAAATATAAATATTAATGGCATAGTAAAGGTAATAAATAACCTATTAGTGAGCTATGAACGCAACTTTGCAAGGTGTAAAATGAAAACACATGAATGCACTACGCTGCGATTGACATCCGAAGATATATTTCCCATAAAATGGAGCCCGCTTATCCTCAATCTCTACCAAACTAAATAACTTATGCAAGATTCGGGGGCAATACATGCTATGGTATACTTAGAAATTAGAATATGGAACGTAATTTTAATAAATAAACGTAAACTAGCCTTTGTTGAAGCAGATCTTCTTGAGACGCTCGAGTTCCTCACGCCACTTGTTGTCCATTCCGGTGGAGAGAACCTAAAGCATATCCATGGTAACCTCTACAGGAACAACATGTTTTGCAATCGCCAAATGTGAAGACATAAACAAATGAAATATGGTTCTAAGAATATTACACACCTGGGCAGTCTTTCCGCCCTTGTAGTCTTTCTTTATGTTGAGGAACCAGTCGGGGATCCTGTACTGGGTAGGGTTCAGCATGGCGGTGGTGATCTTCTCGATCTCCTCATCGGAGAGCTCTTCAGCTCGTCCGGTCAAGTCCCTGAAAAACAGCAGTACATAGCAACCAGCGTTATCACGAACTTGATTAGCCTGACCCTGACTCTAAGCATTCTAATCATGTAAATAAGTACTCGAACAAACAGAGTCTAATGTGAAGTTCAGGGACCAATAACCGAAATTAAATAGGAGCAAACCTTGACGGGCGCCAGAGCGAAGGGGTCATCTTGTTTCCATCGGTGTTGCTGTTCATCACGCGATGAATGTGCTGGAACTTCTCGGGCATGATGAGGGACGACATGGCTGTCGTGCCTTAACTGAAATGGCTCGAGTTAAAGCGAATTCTCACGTAAAAGATCGAAAACTCAATAAAACATTGGCGTCAGAGGGATGTTGTGTATTCCCTAGTGTGGTACAGAGATGGGCCGCAGCGTATAAGTGACTAGTTTATACAGAGACGAAAAATAGACATGGAAAGACCGGGCGACTAGATTGCTCGAGAGCTAAAATAGCAATTGACGAGGGGAGAGAAGGATGCACTTCGCGAGAACGCGCGGGAGAATGAGAGTGCGAGAGAACGAGCGGGCGCACGTGCATTCTAGTCAACAACTTGCAAATGGAGCGTAAACAACTGGGGGAATGAGTAAACATGCGACATGTGAGTGTCTGTGTACCGGAATAAGGGTAAATCGATATTAGCATGATCCCTATACAACACGGGCATTAATTGAAGCCAAAACAGTATGTATGCCGTTAATTAAGGTGTTTACCGGTCTCGGTAAAAGAAGAACGGAAATAATGCACGAAATACGAGTGAAAAACAGGAAAACATCAGCCAAATATGGGCAAACTTGACGCAGAGTCGAGGGCACAGTCGCGTCCTCCCAACCCTGACTGCCGATCAGCGGGTCAGCATGGCCGGATCCAAGCAGCCAACTGATCCGAGCATAACTATGTTTATCGTAATCGGGGCGAACACGCGGAACAATTAATTCGAACCGTATTTTTAAAATCACGAATTAAATTTAATTATTTTTTAAAAATTTTTTTATTATTTTTAGTGATGTTTTTGGATCATTCTACGCGCACAGGGATAATATGGTTTTACGTTTCCAGGTCCCTTTAAGGAAAAGTACAATCCGAATTATCCTCTAAACATCGGATTTTCAACGGAAGAATGGGCAGAACAACCTGTGGGAGACTTCTGCAGACACCCTGGATCCTCAATTTTTATCCCACAAGTCATTCCTCATCCCCAACCCGGGCACACAGGACACTCGGAACATCCCGTTCAGGGCGAAGGCACTCGGGAGGGCCAAGATGAACAGGCCAATCGAAATAAGGTTAGAGGTTCTCTCACTGACAGTAGGCAAAAAATTACTGATCGCCCATGCAACTCACAGTGTGCGTTTGTAGCTTCATATTAATTATTGCTATTTTAAGGGTCAACTCCACAAACTGCAGGGGCTCACGAGCAATGAGAACATGGGCACAAGCAATGACAAACGCACTGCTGACCCGGAGGCAACTGTGAGCTAATAATCCTAAATTTTGTTGTGATGTCCTTTTTAAGGATTCTCCAGCGAAAAGACCTCCAGCGAAAAGAAAACGAGGAAGAAAACCACAAGTCAGTGATCTTTTAGATTTGCGACCGACAGTTTTCAAAATCATCAATAATCTATATAGATGTAAAATTTGTTTTTAGGTTCATCAAACGAAAAATGCCATTGCGTCGGCCAAGTGTCGACGTAATGACGAAGTGAGGTACAAAGAAGTAATCGAGAGTGCTCTCTATCACCAAATGGCCAAGGATTCTAACATGCCCAATCCCTCGCCGACTGAACTCGGCCTTCCCGAAGGTATCTGCACGAAGCCATATGTTCCAAATGAAAAGGAAAAGAAGATGTTCAAACAATGGTACCCGGATCATAATTTTATTTTCAAATGAACTGTTAACTTAATCGCAGACATTATCGTATGATACAAATGCTTGCATTGTGCGTTGTTTGATGTAGAAGTTGTTAGAACATGGAATCTGAATCTAAGATTACGAGATTATTCATTCGCATATCGGTAATTGTAAAATTATTCATGTATTTTAATTCGAGTTGTACCTTTGCAATAACTAAGTAGATAAATATGTTAAATCGTTAAATTTACGTTGAATTTTAATGGATGGAAAGGAGTCAAAGTCAAAAAAAATATTTATATATTGGTTGCTTCTGGATTATTACAGTCCTGCAGCAGAAGCACAATAGTCTCCCCAATGGAAATCCTCAATGTCAATGGAATCATCACAGAATTTCGACAAGTGCATTCTTAGTTGTTGTAAAATTGTTTTTAAAAGGCGTTGACCTACCAGAATTGCACACAATAGTGGAATAAAATAGGCTAATGCGAAGAAGAGAAAGACGATGTGCATGTTGAGACTTTTCATTGGTTCTCAGAACATTTTTTATTGTGAATTTGCAATATTTCTCACATTGTCCATTTTCTGATTTTTTTTCTTCATCGAATTGATATGCTTGTGAATATTTTTTTCCATCCATCAAGAGTACGAAAGCAACCAGCCACCATACTAATTGGAGTGGATAGTAAAATGAGAGAGTGTGGGAATGAAAGAGGGACCCTCCTCATTCTCCACGCTCTCTCATTTTACTATACCCCCAATTGGTAAAGCGGCAGCACTACCACTGGGTGAATGCGAGGTTTAGTGGCAAGGCTGGATGCCGACGAGATAAAGGCGCGAATTGAGACTGTTACAGACTGTTACAACGGGGGCTTCCGATCTCAAGGAAGGCTGGAAGGCCCCAGTCTCTTAGCTATGCAACGTAGAAACAGATCACTCCAATGACACTTCTCAGCTCTTGTGGTCTCTATTAAATTATTCTTGTGAACGAGTCTCATTTAGTTTCCTCGTATAGTGTTTTTAGTTGTTGTTTTTCTCTATATTTCTCATTTCAGAAACATGGCCGAGTACATTCGTTTCCAGTTCTTCTTCAGAGGAAGAACTCATTGGTATATTAATGAACTTTGTATTATATTCTTCCAATTTGAAAATACTTATCTTCAGGTTCGATTTGAATCGGAGGAGAGTATCGTTCGATGCTCTATGTGACTTCGTCACCATGGTCATGCGCAAGGAAACACTTTCACTCTTATATTGCAGTAAGGACTCTAGGAGCATTTCGAGTCAAATGTTGGTGTAAGGAGAACTTTTTTAGGCGAGAACGGCACCAGGCTCATGGAATCAGAGCAAGATCTTCAGGCTGCTATCAAGGACAAACTTAGGTACACTGAACCTTCCATGGCCATAACTTATCTCACAGTTACAGCAACGAAATCATTCGTCTGTGGTCCTGTCTGGATGAAGCTGGAGCTGCAGCAGATCGTGCTGTTCGAGAGGCTGCTGCAGATGCTGCAGATGCCCCGATGGAGGAAGTCTCTCCATAGAAACTATCTTCAAGATACTAACCCGTGCACATCTCATTGGCCCCTCACTGCTCACCCCTTCGTACATTACCGTTTATACCAAACTATTAGGTTGATGCATAATTTTCTTTACAAGGTATTTTTGATGTGTTCTCGAGTATTGTTTGCCTGAGTTCGATAATACTCTGGCATTATTTGGGACACAATTGATGCACTACGATCATATTGCATCGATCTCAATTGGTTCAGTAGAAAAAAAATTCTCGAAAAGTGGAAATTTTTCGGTATTTTGGGTACCATGCTCAAGCGTCCATTAAAACAAAACTAATGAATTGCAATTTCCGCTCTTTTGTGTCGGTAGTGAGTGCGGACGTACGCTTCCATATAACACTTGAAATCAGATCGCTAGTTTCTCTTAGAATAGTTATGGGGACAACACTACTAATTTCGCCCTCCAAAATCCTGCCGTG
This sequence comes from Pristionchus mayeri, assembly GCA_036245805.1. NCBI lineage: Eukaryota > Metazoa > Nematoda > Chromadorea > Rhabditida > Neodiplogasteridae > Pristionchus > Pristionchus mayeri. Next base: position 16,592,403 of record BTRK01000001.1, on the reverse strand, counting down.
AGATTACTGTAAAATACTGGCCGAGCATGTATGTCCATATGTGCTCTATGAAGAGCACACATACACTAATATCATACAAAAATTCAATAGAGAATAGCTAAAGGCTGAAGCAAATTACGGCTTGAAAACTAGAAATCGTAAAGAAAATTATGCATCAACCTAATAATAATTTCAGTTCTACTCGTGTGTCTAGAACTTTATTAATGTGGAACATTCTTCTATGAGCATGTGCTTCTATGTACTACATACTATGTATGCCCGCTCATTACTACCATTTCTTCTTATCCCCCAGAAATCATATGCCCCTTGGCTGATCATTGATTCCTCTCCCCTCCGCTGCCCTTCTACCAATATCGAATCGATTCATTTGACGCTTCTCTCATTGTATTGCCTCTCTTACATTATTCGATCGCCGATAAACCCAGAGAATCCCAGTAGTGCAACAATACTTATTGTTCGCATGCCCCAGTGCAGAATGCTTTCCTTCCAAAACTAAATTCTTGAAAAAAACATGGTTATATTGGGCAGACAGGGAGTAAATGTACCTCCTGGCTAAGTTTTCTACAATCGCACCTTCAAAACAGCACAGCCAGAGGGGCTGCCGACAGATTGTGCGTTGGAATACCACTGCATTGGAGACCACCGGTCTCAGTCACGACTGAAAGACCTCTGTGACTTGTCTATGTGAAATATCCAGTATTCTTTCCAGAATGAGGACAAATTTAAATTTTATTGAGTATTTCCTACTGTTTTGAAAAATATATCTCGCAATGACTAACATTCACTTTTCCAGCGTATTATCAGATTTAACTGTGTATGTACTGCACAGTTTTTAGAAAGTGTAGATCTTCATAAATGTAATTTCATTTTTTCTCCAATTTCAGGATCATGTCTGAATTAATTCGCTTACAGTTTTTCGACAACGGAAGAGCTCACTGGTATGCTCTCTATTGTAGTGATGATTAAAAAAATGAAATATTTCATAAACATTAAACCTAAACCTTTTACATTTTAACGCAGCTAATTTGATTTATTTTCAGCTTTGGTTGCCATCGGAGGAGAGTCTCTTTCGATTATCTTCGTTCATTCGTTACCGCAGTGACGGGCCAAACAACTCTTCCACTGTTCCATTGTGGTAAGCACATTTACCTAACATAAGATAGCGTGAAGTTTAAATTTCGTATTTATCTTGAATTTTATTGCAATGTTTTTATTACAATAATCGCTTTTTATTTCTAGGAGAAACAGGAGCTCTAATCATGGAATCTGAGAAGGATCTTCAAGCTGCGATCGATCATGCCCAAGGAAATGTTAGGTACGCTAAGTAAAGTTTGAGAAACGATACCACGCTACCTTCATTCTATACACTCTCTCGCCGCTCGACCGGTCTAGAGAGTGTTTGGAATGAATAAATCGTGGTACTGTTTCTCGAATTCTAGCACCGAGTCAAACATGCTTAACTCTCAACTCGAATTTGCAGCAACGGAAGAGCAGCTATCGTTCGTCTCTGGCCGAGTGAGGAGGAAGCTGCTGCTGCAGCAGCAGATGAAGCTGAACGAGCTGTTCAAGAGGCCGAGGATGCGGCAGCTGCAGCTGTTCTGGAGGCTGCAGCAGCAGCCGAAGTCCAGCTTCAGGCAGGCCCTGCACCTTCTCCAACGCTCCCCGATGATAGGATCTCTTCAAAGCTGTCTAATCTTCAAATTTTGAAGGATCAAGGAAACACAAGGTGAAAATATAGTAGATCTTTAACCAATTTCAATTGTAAAATCGTAAGACATGGCTCCGTGTTTCCCTTTACCTTTATTAATTGCAGAAGAGAATATTCGTGCAAGATCTGTCTCTCCGAGGATCATTCCATCGCCCAATCCGCCCTCATTCCCTGTGGTCATGTAGCCTGCACTGAATGCATCATAAAGATGCTTGAACATAGAGACAATTGCCCGTTCTGCAGGAACACAATAGGTAGCACACAGAGATTGTACTTCTAATTATCCGATATGAGAATAATATGTCGCCTCTCAAGTTGAGTCTCAACAAAGTTGCAAAAGGAATCAATTTAAGAGACCATCCACGAGAGAACGTAACACCTGGGCAGGGGTCACGGATGGTGAAAAAATGAATTCCCGCCATATTTTTTTCTTGAAGTAAGGGACCAAAGTTAGGAACGCAGGCACCATTGACTAAGGTCTGAGGTCGATTTTGAAAAAGTTACAGTAACCCTTCATTTTTGGGATCGAAAAAATTATTTTCCAAAATTCTTGAGTTTTATAGATTTTCTGGTGTATTTCCACGCGTAAATTCCGAATTTCTATGTTAGAATGAGCATAAGTGCGGTAGAAAAAACTTAGAGCCGAAAAACCGATTTTTGCGATCCAAAATGCCACATAAATGGACATTTTTCTTAGAAAAATAAGACTTTGGGTTTTTAGCATTTTTCGATACTTCATCATGTGCTGAATCAGTGGGAATTTTTGCAGAATTTTCAAAATGGGTTATCATTCCTAAATTTGGATCCAAACTTGGAGAGTTGGGGTAAAATCGAGAAAAAGTCGTATTTGTTTTGATCATAGATTGCGTTTAAAGTGTTCAATGACCTTCAAATTTTGCACAATAGTCATTCTGCAGCACATGAACAAGTTCCTAGTCAAAAACACACAATAATTCAAAATTTTAAAATTTTAATTTTCTCAGTCAAAATGATTAAAAAATCGAATTTTTAAAATTTTTGAATTTTGGGTATTTTTGACTTGAAACGTGTTTATATACCTCAGCATGACTCTTATGCAAAATTTGAAGGCCATTGGACACTTTAAACGCAATCTATGATCAAAACAAATACGACTTTTTCTCGATTTTACCCCAACTGTCCAAGTTTGGATCCAAATTTAGGAATGATAACCTATTTTGAAAATTCTGCAAAAATTCCCACTGATTCAGCACATGATGAAATATAGAAAAATGCTAAAAACCCAAAGTCTTATTTTTCTAAGAAAAGTTATGTCCATTTATGTGGCATTTTGGATCGCAAAAATCGGTTTTTCGGCTCTAAGTTTTTTCTACCGCACTTATGCTCATTCTAACATAGAAATTCGGAATCTACGCGTGGAAATACACCAGAAAATCTATAAAACTCAAGAATGTTGGAAAATAATTTTTTCGACCCCAAAAATGAGGGGGTTACTGTAACTTTTTCAAAATCGACCTCAGACCTTAGTCAATGGTGCCTGCGTTCCTAACTTTGGTCCCTTACTTCAAGAAAAAAATATGGCGGCAATTCATTTTTTCACCATCCGTGACCCCTTTCCGTTTTCTGGTGGATGATCTCTTAAACTACACTTGAATTTGCCCCAAATAAGTTAAATATTTCTTCATCTTTCATGTAATTCCTGTCGTTTTTCTGCTTTCGTTCATTGGTGATATCATAGTTCGTAATTTCAGCCGTTTATGCACTAGAGAAACAGCGACAACCACTTTTTGGTGAACTGTAATCGATTCTCGAAATCGACTCGTTTCTTCATATTTTTGCGGTTTCTTAGCTATCTTCCGGAACAGTCTCATCCGGAGCAGTCTCGGTGCTGAAAATATTATTTATTTCAATTGATAAAAAGTTAAATTCTGCGCTAGCCGAAGAAGCATTCGCAATTTAGTCCCAATTCACCTCACTAGTCTAAGAAAATAAACGAAACCGCCTCCATATCTTCATGGCGATCATTTCGTAATATGGGCGTCTTTTCAAAGTAACGAAATCCAAATCGCATATTCATTCCCACTCCTCGCCCCTTCTCCTCTCCCTTCTCCTCCTCTTTCTTCTCTTCTTCTCCTTCTCCTCCCTCCGCAGCCTTCCTCGCCGCTTCTCTTTTCGTTCTTTCCTCTCTCTGCGTCCTCCAAATGACCTCCCGCTCCACTCTGCCCTTCTTGCGGTATCGAGTCTGATTTACATATTTTTATTAATTAAAAAAATAATTAAATTAAATTAAATCTTACGAAATACACGAGTCCAACAATGACGCCGACTGCGATGAGGGCAAGGAAGACTCCGGTTACGACGTACGCCGTTGTCATCTGAATCTGAAACTCATTAACGTCAGGTTAGGAACGTCAAGTTGGGACGTTTCGGGAAACGCCGAATGTGAAATGTCCTTTCATAACTATTCGCTTCGCAAATCGCCTTTCCGCAACTGCGTATGGTCACGATATCGATTTACCTGGAGGAGAGTAGATCAAAGGTTACGTAATTATCAGGCTGGTGCATAAGTTTTTTTCCAATTTCAACTTGTGAATCTTTTCACATATTCCGGTCTTTGGCTCTAATTGATTTTCATTTTGATTCTCATATATTATGAGTGCATGGATACTCTCTTAAGCGCACTTTAGTACAGACCTATGGAGATCGCTTTGTGGCCATAGTGCGAGGTCAAAGTAGTCTCGACTACGAATTTCGGTATGACTTTAACAGGTTAGAGATTTCCAGTGTGTAGTGATCAGGTGAAATCAAGTGTGATGAATGTATATCACTATTACACACGTGAATCGTGTTTGGCGCGGAAGAAAATACAGTTAAAGGGGTGCTCCGGGGAATGTTCAGTCACCCATTGTGACAGTGTGGATATTGTAGAGGCCACTAACCCGATCAGAAATCACTTTGTCCGAAGTTCCACAGATGACTCTGAGGTTCAAAGTCCATTGATAGCGCAGGGTCGTGACTGATTCTTTTATGTTTCACTTGCTGTACTTCACACTCGCCTCTTCCTCGGGCTAAATTCGCCACAGTTTCCCATTGAGAGCGCAGAATTTTCGTGGTGGGACTCCCTAACATTCATTCCCCGAAGCACTCCTTTAATGCAACGAAGAAAAAGACGAGGAAACTTTTGAATTGTTCTCAGAGCATTTTTATAGTGAAGGAACAATATTTCTCACATTTCTGAACTTTTTCTTCTTCATTGATAATTGATATGCTTGTGAATATTTATTCTATCCGTATTTTCATCAAGAGTACCAAAACAACCAGCACTGCCATTGGGTTATGAGAGGTTGGAGAAATGGTCTAGCTCTCTCCATATCATACACTCTCTCGCTCACTCTTATTGACGAGAGAGCGTGTGGTTTGGAGAGAGTCAGACCATTGCTCAGAGGAGGTTGAGTGGCAAAGGCTGGATGCCGACGAGATAAAGGTACGATATGAGTGCCCGTTACAACGGTGGCTTCCGATCTCGAACGAAGACTGGAAGGGACCGGTCTCTTAGCTATGCAAGGTAGAACCTGATCACTCCAGTAACATCACTCCAGTATTCAGCGCTCGTCGTTTCAATTTAATTATTCTTGTGAACGAGTTTCATTTAGTTTCCTCGTATTGTGTTTTTGGATATTATTTTTCTCCGTATTTCTCATTTCAGAAACATGGCCGAATACATTCGTTTCCAGTTCTTCTTCAGAGGAACAACTCATTGGTATATTAATTAACTTTGTATTTTATTATTCATTTTGAAAATACTTATCTTCAGGTTCGATTTGAATCGGAGGAGAGTATCGTTCGATGCTCTATGTGACTTCGTCACCATGGTCACGCGCAAGGAAACTCATTCACTCTTCCATTGCAGTAAGGACTTTAGGAGCATTACGAGTCAAATGTTGGTGTAAAGACAACTTTTTTAGGCGAGAAAGGCACCATGCTCATGGAATCAGAGCAAGATCTTCAGGCTGCTATCAAGGGCAAACTTAGGTACACTGAACCGTCTATGATTACAGCTTATCTAACAGTTGCAGCAACGAAATAATTGGTCTTTGGTGCTGTCTGGATGAAGCTGCAGCTGCAGCTGATCGTGCTGTTCGAGAGGCTGCTGCAGATACCGAGATGGTCGAAGTGTCTCCATAGAAAGTGTCTGCAAGATACTATATCGCTCATATCTAACTCCCCCTCTCAGCTCACCCCTTCGTGAATTTCCGTTTATACGAAACAAATAATTTCAGTTCTACTCTTGTGTCTAGAACTTTATCAATTTGGAACACGCTTCCCCTAGACTATGCTAGATCCTCTCATATTCTATTTTCTATAAACATTCATGCACAACTTCCTTCATTGTATCCCCCGTCTATTATTGCCCCTTGACTTGATCATTGATTCCGCTCCCATCCGCCACCCTTCTGCCAATATTGATTCGATTTAATCGACGCTTCTCCATTGTATTGCCTCTCTTACAGTATTCGATCGAAGATAAACCCAGAAAATCCAAGTATTGCATCAATACTCATTGTTCGCATGCCCCAGTGCAGAATGCTTTCCTTCAAAAACTAAATTCTTGAAAAAACATTCTTTGTGATGGTTATATTGGGCAGACAAGGAGGAAATGTACCTCCTGGCTATGTTTTCTACAATGGTACCTTCAAAACAGCATAGCCAGATGGAATGTCGGCAGATTGTTCATTGCAATACCACTGTATTGGAGGCTACCGGTGTTAGTCACGACTTAAAGAACTCTGTGACTTGTCTCTGTGAAATATCCACTAATCTTTCCAGAAGGTGGGATAGAATGGGAGGTCTATGGCGTGCCCTCCCATTCCATCCTACCCGGGTTCGATTCCTGGTCGTGACAACGTCTCCGCCCCACCAAGGCGCCTACCCATTGGGGACGGGGAATTGGTAGTCGTGACTAGATCACGCAGGTAAATAGGCCTGGCGAAAGGTGGGCACTCCGGACTGAATCCGCCCAAATTGACACTGGTCTAGCAGTGTTCTCCCGCGAGCCCAGTCTCGAAGACGGATGTACCTTTACCTTTACCTTTCCAGAATTAGGTAAATTTAAATTTTATGGAGTTTTCCCTACTGTTTTGAACAATATATCTCGCAATGAATAATGTTCCCTCTTCAACTACGTTTTCAGATTCAAATGTATTTGTCCTGTTCCTCTAAAGAATGTGTATATCCATAAACATGCAACAAACATAAATAATATGTATCTACATAAATATCTCTCATTTCATGATCATGTCGGAATTAATTGGCATACAATTTTCTTCAACGGAAGAGCACATTGGTATGCTCTCTATTGTATAATAGTAATGTTTTTGAAATAAATCATACAAGAATCTATATTTTAAATCCCCTAATTTAATTTTTTTTTCGGTTTTTGATCTCATCGCTGTAGACTCTCTTTCGATTATCTTTAGAGAAATAGCGACAGTCACATTTTGGTGAACTGTAATCGATTCTCGAAAGCGACTCGTTTCTTCATATTTTATAACTCCATCCCGTATATAAATACTACGCGAGGGCTTATAATTTTTTGTTATCATTCGGCGGGTTCTCACCAGGCCTAGTACCCTACAACCTTGTTGAGGAGTCCGCTGATTCATCTAAGAAAAGGAAAAAATATATATAAATTGACGGACGCCGAGAATGAAGCACTCGGAGAGACTTACCGTGTGCAGTCGAAGAAAGCTAAGAAGAGATACGATAACGTGCTATTTATAGATTGCACAACAAAGACAGTCCTTCTCCAACCGAAATCGAGCTTCAAAAAGATATTGGCATCACGCCATATGTTCCAACAAATAACGACAAGAATAATTTCATGAAAAAGTACCCTGGATAGCTCTTCAAGTTCTTAGCAGTTGCAGATTATGTCGGTTTATATTGCATGATAGTATAGTAGTGATTCGAGCTGTGCTCCTAATTTGTTGTCAATGATACGAAATATTGATTTAGCGATCTTTCAAAATCAAAATTTTTCGATGATAAATGTGTTCTACATTGTTTGCATTGTACTTGATTTCATTCTTTCCCATTTTGCATTTTGAAGACCATTATTTCAAAGAAACCGATAAATGCTTTAAAATTGAATGTAAATTTTTTTTCAACAAAAATATTTTATGAAAATCCTACAATAGGAAAAGAAACATTCTGGTAACAATATATGTATGAAAACGAGAACAAATATGAGGCTCGATCAATACATGTAAGTACCAGAACATTGCGAATATTCCATGGCATAATTTTTTTTTCGTCCTGCATTTAAACTTTATGGCGTGATAACTGCAAAATCTATATTTTGTTATATATTCTGTCGGTCAGAAAACAATATTGTAATTCGATATATTTATTCGGCAGAAGGAGCAAATGATATTTATTTAGCTTTGGCTAATAAGTATAATCTAATTTCTTCCTCATTCATATTCTGAAATACTAGTATTTTCAATACCCATAAATGACGAACTAGTGCGAAGAATCGGTCAGAAAGCATCGCCTTGCATGTCGGTCGTCTTTTACTGTCCATATCAGTTAGCTTTTTGACAAGAGAATCCTGGAATCTTGAAAATATTACATACTGTCAACACAGGCTTTATAGAACGAAATCCAATGTTCCCGTTATGATTTCAAAGTGATAACAGCACGTTGACATCTACAGTTGGTGCTACCCTTTAGTGTGGAATGTTGTTAAGGACAATTTGAATTTCTTCTTAATTCTATATATAATTTTCCAAAATTAAATCAATTTAATTCTCGCAAAAATATTCATCTAATCGAGCCATTCTTTACCGTTTCATCGTCTGCGAAAACATCGTTAGGTTTTCCACATCTAAAATTGTTGAATACCTGAATTAATGGATCCATAGAGTAATAAAAAATGTTTCGAACCTCCATTTTCTGATCGTAATCCATTACGACACATAGCTCAGTAAGAATTAATCCGAGAGTGAATACGTCAGATTTAGCATTGTACCGTGATATGAACGATTTCTAAAAGATAGGATGGCATGACCATTTGTAATAAAATATTTGTATCAAAAAGATATTATGCACAACCATGCACAAACATGCCTGTTCTGGGCTCATGTAAGCTTCGGTTCCAATCCAAGTGCGAGTAGTCGTCAATTCTATGTAGTTCCCTTTATGATTCTTAGCTTGTTTATTCTCGGAGAGATGATCTTCAGAAGATTCACTAGCCTGAAACGTGGCCCACTGTTATCCTTCCTATTTCAATCCCACTTGTTCGTTCGAAATTGCGAGAAAGTGAGGTAAAAATTCTTGTGAACTTCTTGGGTAGGTACGCACCTGTTCGGGACTCACATAATCCTTAGTCCCCAATCCGGTTCTAGTGGTGGTTATTTCCACGTTGTTCTCGATTACCCGCTCTGTCACTATGCCCAAATCGCAGATTTTTTAACCGATCTTCATCGACGAAAAGAATATTGCAAGGCTGAATGGGAATGTATGAGAATATTTAGATTTTTTTATTAAATTTTGACTCAATACCTTCAATTTTATCGTTTCGGTCACATTGCTTTCGAAAGTATATTTTTAGCCGCTTTTGGGTGGACTGAATTAAAAAAAACAGTACTAACAGTAAAATTGCAAGAGAACAGTTAGGCAGTATTTGGGAGGTAAACCTTTAGATCTCGATGGATGAAATTTTTCTCATGTAAATAGTCGACAGCATATACAATCTGTCTGAACCACGCTTTCATTCTCGGAAGATGTCGAGATTCGACAATTCTGTTCTCCTTCAGCCAGGACGTCAAAGAGTGTTTGCATAACTGAATTATTCAGACATTCCAAACTTAAAATTATAAATCCCACCTCCATTTGTATGTAAAGGAATACGCTGTTAGGCTCGTAGTTGTACTACAAATATTTAGTTTTTATATTCTTTTCATGTTTTGAGAATGGAAAACGCACAAGTTTGTCAACTTTTCTTCCCCACTGGATCTTCTGTAGCGTTTCATGATCTGTTTCATACTGAAAATATTTCATAATATTCAACGACTATAAATTTGCACATGAAACGATTTTTTTCAAAACAGCAAGCAGCAGGGATCCGGAAATCGAAAAACAAGTCTGTCTTAATTTGCGAGGCTTCGTCCTCTCATATCAATGCAATGTTTCAAAATAATTTTTAAAAAATGTTTAAACGTGAAAATGGACAAAGCCGGGAAATGGCATTTATTGGGGAGCGTTAATTAGGAAACATAGGACAATTACGGTATTTGAGCGGGAATTTTAAAAAAATACGGTATTTTTGCCTAATTGATTTTTGTCCGGCCATGCTAAGGTCCTCCGATTTAATTGGGCTATTTCTCTAGATAGTTTTGCTTTTTTCAGTAGTTTACGTTGTATTCCCTTTTCGGTGTTCTGATTTGTATAGGTAAACGCAGGATTAAGCATATTACGGCTATTAACGGTGTATAAACCAGATACTTTATGTCATTGCATGTCTTCATTTTCGTTCTCTTTCCGTGTTTATTGCTTCAAGTTGCTATCAGTTCATGGCAACGTATGCATGCATCGCCTGCCCACTCCGTTCAAGCGAAACTCGTGTGATTCCTTCCACTCCCGAGCTGAGAAGGGAGTGGTCGCTCCGCCTCAATCTCATCAAGGACGAGTTCCAAGCGTTGGAGGGGAAGGTCGCGTCTGTTCAAGCACAGGGCAAGCGGGCAAGACTCTGCCACAACCACTTTCCGCGCTCGAAGAAGGGCGAGAAGCCCCCTCCAATAGATGTGAGTTATTGTCTACTTGATTTGATGCGTTGTACTTACCAATGTGCGTTGTACTTACCAACAGAAAGAAGGCCCTCCACGTCTTCAGAGGGCAGACCAAGATCAAGAGCAGGCAAGGGCACAATTCTTTATTTCCGATATACACTAGAATTATATCATAGTACGCCCTGGGGAGGCAATTAGATAAAACACAGGCCCAGAGGAGGCAATAACGCATACACACATGTCCATTTGATAGTATTTAAATAGTATTTATCGCTTGCCTTACCCCGTTTGTTTAGCATCGTGAACAGAGAGAAAGCCCTCCTAGTCTTCAGAGAGCGGATCACGATCAGCTTCAAGTAAGGGTCCAATTGTTCATGTCCGAAAGACACTAGAATTATATGAGAATATGCTCTGGGGAGGCAATCAGATAAAACGCAGAATCAGATGAGGCAATAGTACATACACACAAAGGAATAATTACTATTACAGCTCGAGCACTCGGTGCAGGAGCCAATGTTCATGGTAGATGCCGATGCAATGTCCGACCTCCCATTCCACATGCCCACTCCACAACACACTAGGTCTCAACAAGTACGTACAACAATATATTTATTCAACGCATCTCGAAATTTAAGACGATTGAAAAAAAGATCAATAAGAGATACGATCAGAACGTAATTACCAATTGATATTAGCGAGCATTCCCTCTTCGTCACTGCGAGTGAGCATCCAGATACGATGGAATGTACGCGCTGCCTCCGTTGCGAGCACCTGAGGGAAATTGACTTTCAATTAGAACACAAAAGCTTCCAGCATGTTTAGTGAAACAATTGGTAGAGTTCGGGTTACACGTTGTTCATAAGATTGAATGAGATTCGCATCATAAAAAGCAATACTATCTTTTCTCTCCCTGGAAATTGAGGTTTCACATTTGCTTCTAAACCAATTGCCGTGCGAAGTTATCAAGAAGACGTGGACTTGTAGCGCAAATACCAATAAATGACTTACCCTCCTCTCCCCGTCTTCCTCCTTGTTCTCGTTCTCCTGCAGGTAGCTGCTGCTGCAAGTTGCAGAGGGAAGCTGCAGCATCAGAGAGAGACGACCCGGAGGGGCACTGGGAATGATACGATTTCGGGTTATTGAGAGCAAAGAGATCTTGTGATTAGAAAACGTTCGCCCTATTGCTCTTGTCATACACTTGCAACACAAAACAGCCATATTGCTTTTCCTTCCAATATGACCAATTTACCTCTCCGTATCCTCGTTCTCTTTCTTCTCTCCATCGGGCATCAATCGGGCGCACTTCTTGAGCAGCAGTGGCAGCACTCGCATCAGAACGGGAGGACCGACCTGAGCAGAGGGAGGATACTGTAGATTGCTGGTTCACAAAGATGAAGACGACTATCACCAGCAGAGGTAATAGCATTTGGAAAATGGCTGTAATGAGAATTGACCGAGGGCCTAGTGCAAATGCAGGTAACTACAGCTACCACGCTACAGCAGTACTGTCAGATCGTACAGTATGCTGTAATACCCTTCTCAACATCACTCACCTCCGGTCTGTCCTGCATGCACGTCAAAAGTCTGCACGTTCGCACTTCCACGAACTGTTGTGCATCCGAGTCTTTGGCCGCTGCAGTCGGAGTGTAGAAGGTAGAAGACATAGGGATCTGAATAATAATATGCTTACAAAGTTCCGAGCTAAAGCAGATTAGAATCCAACGTTGTTTATGATGAAGAGCAGAAATGGAAAATCAATCGATATATATAAGCTACCGTACCTCCACGGTGTCTCCCTCGAGGAATCCCCTGAGGGCATCGACGATCATCGAGAGTACTGTATGAGTGAAGAAGGAAGTATCGAGTCGATCGTCGCCCACGGGCACAGAATTCACCATCGTCGCCACTCCTGAAAAAAAATTTTACAATTGTTTTTAGGAATTTCTCTGTATCATTCGCCTTCAACCGATTTGAAACCTGCGTGAAGCACTGATACATCAACAGCACATTTTGCAGAACTTTCTCCAAAAATTTAATTAACGATTAGGCTAGCCCACCGGAGGGATTGAGTAGCCAAGTGTAGAGTCGCCGATTGAGTGACATATCCCTTCTCAGGATGACGAACAACGTACGACGCAGCAACTCGACGATGTCTGCAACAGAAACCGTCATTAGCCCATTTCACCCCGATACATTCTTGTTGCGCATTTTCCTCAAAGCCCAATCAAAGAATTGCAACCAATAGCATATTCTCGTACTTTAAAAAAGTCTCGTATATGGCAACAATTACAATGTTGTTCGCAGAATATCGTATTCCAATCACACTACCGTACCTTCTCGGGTTACTGTAGTCGAGTCGAGTGGGAAGGCCGCGCAGAGTAGATCACGGAGATTCCTCTGGACGAGCCGCGAGCCCATGTCCTCACCCGCGGCGCACAGGGCTGACACCTGGGAAGGAGTTGGTAATTTGCAGCGTTGTAAACTTGTTAAATTCATGTCTCAACTAATCTTCAGCTAGAATACTTTAGCATTGTTACTAATTACTCGTCGTTTTGGTAGTTAGATTCGTCACCGGCAAATCATACAATACACTCATACACCACCTCACTCTCCCTCTACCGTACTCCCTCCTCACCATGTGATGTACGTTGTCTCCGATAATCCACAACTGTCCATCGATCGATTTTGACTTGTCGAATTTCGTATTCACGTAGATCAGAGCGGGAAGTCGAACGAATGGAGAACCGAGTACCTGTGAGATTGGGTTGATTGTTTAGCAAAAATTTGCTCTTGAATGATTGTTTCTACTGTGGATCGAAGATGATGAATCACTATTGAAACACAGATCTGCCCATTTCGAGAAACACGTTGTTACAGCCCGATTGGGATTCAATTAATCATAAAATAGTCCTTTTAATTATAAATAAACCCACAGTATGCCAGAGACAGGCGTAGAACGAGGTTGGGCCCACGTACTCGCACACTTTATCGAGCAGTGTGAAGGAACTGAAAAAAATACTGTTCAGAATAAATAATATTTAATTTCAAAGCATCTGTCTATTCGCATTCGCATTCCTAATAGATTATAGAGCATGTGACCTCGTCTTCCTTCTTCCTCCACAGCCATTAGTAGAAAAAAAAGATGCATTATGTTTTATGTCTCAATGCTGCTATATTTAGTGGGAGTTGTGTGCAGTACAACCCCTGACTCGCTATTACCCAGGCAGAAACACACACTACCCCTCCAGATAACTCTCACTCGGCATAGTCGAGTCGCACTATAAAAGATGGCCTAACAGGCCCAATGTAATCCGGAATTGGTTTCAATCGCACTGACCGATCGTAGAACTCGGTGCGCTCCTCCAGTCCCAGCAGCACTCCCGCAAAGAATCAGGGCAGAGACGGGCACAGTTTCTCCCTCAGTGGAAGGAGGTAGAACTCGAAGATCGTCAGCAGCTCGCCTTTCACCTGCCAGATGAACCAATAATGCACCTAATTCCTGTAACTTGTCAAATACCCACTCTTGCCTCATGATCTCCAATATTTTGAGACCATGAACATTGCAAACACGCCTGCGCGTTTAGTGTTTCACAAGAAATACGAATACAGTAACATTTTTAGATCAACGATAATCAACCAGGCAGTGCAATAAATATTATACATTAAGAAGTGTATCCCTGATGATGCGCTTGCTCTCACTAATCGATATACGCGACTACCGTATCGTTCTAGATATTGATCTCACCTTGATAGTGCAGTGGTCCATGAGGGGGAAGAGGCCGACGGCGAAGATATACAACTGCTTCGGGAATGCCTCCTGGCCGAGAATATCGAAGATCTGCTTGTAGGTCTCCAGTGCCTTCAGATGGACTCCTGCGAAGAAGGGGTACAGTAATCGATTCGCTAGACTCAATCGATAATAATTGTCGCTGTTTGCATTAACCTATACAGTCGAATATAACTTGAGATATTGACAGCGGTATTTCAATTATTGTTCACCGATCAATACTATTTTCGATCATACTACTTCTTCGACAACTAATGCACCCCCCACAGATTTCAACTAATCGATTTCTACGAGTACAGTCTCCGTTAGCAATCGATCGCTCACCCATGGGCAGGGCGGGATGGAGGCACTGCGAGAGTCGTTTGGCTACCGTAACCGCCTTCGGGATGTCACCGTACTTGGCGTGTTGGGAGAACACCTGGAACAAGGTTTATTGATCGCGCTAGCTCCAAAGCCCGACACGGAACATCGACAACCAGAACACCGTGTATTATAGCGAGTGTTCCAGCGCCATAACAGGCCGTTAGTCCATAACCTAACCAATGAAAGTTCAGCAAGATCGATCGATAGAGAAAATCGATAATACTGAAAGTAGATCAAACCTTGGCGAGCTTGCCCAGCGCAGAGATGTGGTCGGCCCAATCGATGGTGTTCTCGTACGACTTGAGAGTCTTGTCCACAGCGATTACGTATTGCTGAAGTAATTAATGCAATATTTTTCTTAAACTCTGGAATCAAATAAGCAAGTACCTTGCAAGTACCACTTACCTTGTAATTCCTCGTGCAGGCGTGGGCTCAATTACTTCGCAGACGGCCGATTGTATTCCGCTGAAATGGGAGAAATGATCGAATGACGATCACGACAATAGAAACATCACAAAACTGCGATATATTTAAATAAAACAACAATGAGGAAAAGAGCTCAGTGCAATAAATGGAAACAACAAGGCAGCAAAACGTGTAACATGCTAACAACGAACAATTCTACGCGGAGGGCACGTTTGATTCACCCTGAATAAGCAGTGGCAGAATCGCGGGGCGAGTTATCAGTATTTAAAATACAGATTATACGCAAGTTACGCGAAAGTGAAGTCAGCTCAACTAGAGAAGTTAACTCGTCAGTGCAATTAGAGGTTTGTCATCGCATAGCAGACTTAAAAGACCCACTCCTTCTTCAATTCATTGCGGAAAAGATGTCTAGATCATTATACAACACATTTTAATAAAAATTGACAAGCAAGAAAGGGCAAAACGACAGCAAAACGTCAGTAAAGTCAATGCCAGTGGCGCCACTTGGCAAAGTGCCAACTTGTCGATGTCGAAACCTCTCCCACAGTATGCCATGGAACACGCTCCCGTTCAAATTAATGCAATTTTCGAAGTCTAATTTCACCCCTTGCATATTTTTATTTTTATTTTTATTTTTTTCGTAATAATTTATTTTTAATAGTATATTTCAATAAACAAAGGGCATGAAAAATAAAAATGTAATATTTTGGGCCACCGTATCCCTTTAATAACTGATTTTAGAACTGCACATGTTGTTCGAAAAGGTTAAGGTGAGCATTATCACAAATATTTAGTGTAAACGGTTTAAAAAGGTAAGCTACAATGGTAATTACGTCTCTCGACATCAGTGGTCAGCAATTTGTTTGTATTTGTGTTCTTTAGAAGCGATGACGATAAAAGAAAAAAATCAATACACTCTATAATTCATAACACAATGCAAATGAACTCAACTCTAGACACCATACAGGATAGAGACATCTCGGAGAGGGAGCGAATTGAGGATATCCATCATACGACTCATTCGAATCGAACTCGAATGAACCAGGGCTATCTTCTTGAGGTGAAATTAGTAGAGGCTTAGTAGTTGCGATGATATGTGAGTTCGACTATCGGGGAAGATCCGTTGAAAGACATAAACGATGACGAGGAAAGAAGTGCAACTTCTTTGTCACTGTACGATGGCGACTAATGCTCCTCGTTTTGGAGATTGCAGATGAAGGATTGAGTTCAGCACAAAATGCATGGGAATTGTCGCTTCCCCGTAAAATTACAATTAGAGTAGAGAGAAAAACAAATAAGTGAAATTTGCCCTCGAGAGGCTAATAACTCATGTGGGAAGCGGGAGAAGACACGGGGCAATAATTATGAAGGAACTCTGATGTATCGCCTCTCACGAGAGATTCGAGACAACATTCGCACAATCAGATATGTCGAATTTTATTTTTTTCCAAATTTGATTTTTTAGATGATGGCTGCCCTTTTGTCCACCTTTCTGTCTATTTTTTTTCAAAAAAACACGTAAATAACTTCCATTTGCATAGCAAACAACTCTAATTGAATTACGATTCCCTCATCCCTCATTCTCTCTTCACTCATTCATTCCCTCATTTCCTCTACCGCTCGGTTCTCTCCCTCTCTCCTCCAGACGAGGTCAGCGACGAGGAATGGCACGATGAGGAGACACACGGAGGATTCACCCCGCTGATCCCAAGTGCAAGTGCACCATCTCCTGAGATACCGTATCACCGAGATACCGTACTCTCCCCGCGGGACCCAAGGCGGTCCTAACTCGCTTTGTAAACACATACCGATAAATTGGAATCCGTTATTTGATGGGTTGTTGGGAATATTTTTGTAATGGTTTCACCATATTCCAAGGACTTGTTGTGTTAGTGAACTATTTATTTGCTATGCCAGCTCGCTTCTTTCCATCTTTATCGGAGCGATCGTCAGTTTCAGAATCATCTATGACGTCACTGTTTAGATTAGAAAATAATTGAAATGTAAATTTAGAATTGTATTAAACAACTGATATTTGCATAGTAAACAACTCTGATTGAATTACGATTCCCTCGTCCCTCATTCTCTCCTCACTCATTCATTCCCTCATTCCCTCTACCGCCCGGTTCTCTCCCTCTCTCCTCCATGACCAAAGGACCCATACCTAACAACAATCAGGCTCAGGGACGGTCTGGTTACTCCATTTACATTCCTGCTGGAGTGAGTACCGTAACCTCAGTTACCGTAGTTCTAATCGAAGATCAATTTACCAGTTCAGTGCAATCGTAACGAGTCAGGGAATCATAACGGATGGAGTCAATGGAATAAATGGCCCGATCTTTCTGAACGACGAGAATTTGGAACTGCCGAAGAGTGAGCGGATTGATCTTTGATCTTTCAAATGATTCTTTTCCAGTAATAGTCAGCAATCATCATGGAGATGTCTGCACGACGCGCAACGGATTTTCCGAAGTTCGTTTTCCCTTGTGAATTAAAAAAAATAATAATATTTGAGAAGCAGGCATCCGGAAGTGAGAATCAGAAGGTGGACTACTCAACGCTGACTCCTCATCATGAACTGCGCGATGGGAATTTGAAGATGACGTCGATGATGGAGAAGGGAGACGAGAATAATGAAGACTCGACCTCAACGATGACGACGTCAGATGACGAAAATAACGTCATCGAGAAGACAAATGGACCTAAGGCAGACGAAGCCAACGACGAGGAATGGCACGATGAGGAGGCACACGGAGGATTCAACCCCGCCGATCCCAAGTGCAAGTGCACCATCTCCTGAGAAGAATACCGTACTCTGAGATACCGTATCATCGAGATACCGTACTGTCCACGCTGGGCCAAAGGCGGTCCCAACTCGCTTTGTAAACACGTACAGATAAATTGGCTTCCGAGTTATGTGGTTCGCCCTTGGAAATGTATTGATGTCAAGAGAAAATTCGAGAATATTATAGTGACTATTTGTATGATATGCGCTTCTCTTGATTCTTATCTCTTTAGCAGAGGAATGTTCGTCATTTTTAAAATCGTCAAGTGCATCACTTGTTCATGTTCGCTCTCAACTCCCCTCATTCGATGGAGGAAGGGGATATTTGTTTATTGCTAACTGACTGATCGGTTGATCCTTCTTTGTTTGCTTAGGCTTGGAAATGCTGCCCCCCCCCCTTGTGTCCGTCGAAGCGAGCATCTCCAAGGCATATGTTGCTAGGGTCAAAAGTCGAGATATGAGCGGTTACGTGGGGAGGAAAGGGAGACAGGCAGAGAAAGGAAAGGAGTGACGGGGGAAAAAGCGCCCACCAACCATTGTCGCTATGGATGACTCACTCTTTGCATCTTTTAGGCGTTATTTATTGTCTTCGTATTTTCGTACTTACATAAAACAACAACAACAACTTTCAGAGGTTGAAAGTTATTGTAGAAATGGTCGGCTACGGGTAAAGAGCTAATCGAGAGCGAGAGCGAGATAGAGAGAGACAGAGAAAGAGAGGGTTGAAACACTCACTCTCGCGCTTGATGACTCAGCACGTTGTGCAATATTATCGCACACTTGGAGTTCAGCCTTTTATTGTCTGCATGTTTCTCCTTTTATGTCTTTGATGATGATATCCAGTCACTCTTCTTTCTTTTCTATTATGTTACTCTATTCGTGATTGAAGATGTGAGGCACGTAGCTACAATTTAAATCTCTCCATAATTTCGAGCTCTCCTACTACGCTTCACAGTTTGATTTACTCTAACTTCGCTCTACACTATTTCCCGAGTTTGTGCAGGAGTTGTGCCTACGCTAGGGACACTTCACATGCCTTTACATCTGCTATTGTAGTCTTTTCTCGCAAACATGAGTTTCCCGCGAAATTGTGCTGGTCTAACTCCTTACGGTGCCTCTGCTGTCTCTTCCGCTGATGTGTTTTACACTCGTGGAATGCACAACTTCTCAAAATTGCTCTACCACTATCTAGTCTAAATGAATTTTCAGACAGTTCTCAGGTATGCCTCTCCAGAAGCGCACACGCTTGCTTGCCCGCGGGCCTTCTCTTGTCATCAAGCGAATCCAAGACGACGACACATTTCAAGATTTCTGCAATCAAAACAATGGAGGACAGAGGGAGAAGGTGAACGTTATCTCTACATGAATACAGTATACTACTTATAGACCAAGATAAAGAGTGAAATTTTAGTAAAACTGAAAACCATTTTTCAGAAGATCTCTAAGTATCGAACCGATGCTATCTGGCGCGAGGACCCACTTGCCATCCGAGATTTTGAAGTGCCTTATTCGATGGAGAAGAAGAGAAGATGGGAGCTACCGGGGATTATCGAGGAGCAAATTGAGGAGTTACAGGTGATTTCTTGAACTTCATCTCACCTAGAAACTCCTGAATTCATTATCGTAGTACTTGTGATCGTTGAATTGATAGTGTCCGAATGGTCAATTTCAGGATCCTTCACTGAATCTGCGCGTATCTGCCTCCATTCACACCTGCTCACGCTTGAATCGACCTCGAATCACGTCATATTGGCCCTGGGGCTTCAGAGCGAGTGGACCGGAAGATCACCCGACGTGCGATTTCTTTTTCTTACACAACTTACGATCCGAATTCGAAATTTTACATTATAAAATTATTTCAGCATCTCATACCACAATGTAACTCGATCAGGAGAAGTGCAACACAAGAGAAGCAAAAAGGCAGATTTGAGAACACTCGAGTTGTCAGTTTCATTTCCTTGAAATGTCAAAGCCGCATTCGCTCGATAATTCGGTGAATTTCAGTGCGCCTCAAGAAAACTCCAGACCCTCTCATCCAAAGAAACGACTACCAAAAGAGGAGAACCAGCTGTTCCAGGTGCGAATTACATAGTATAAATCTGGATACAATCAATAAATGTATTATATTATTTTCCATATATTTGCAGAAACTCCACATTCGCTACACGGTATTCTCCATGACTGAGAGGCCGAGCCGATTTAGGATGGGAGGACTGTACGTAATTTGGCCGCATTTCTGCACATGTAACTCTAGAAAACTGCTCTTTAGGTCTGCTTGGCAACTGATTCAATCAAGCAATTCTTCACTATCTCATCCCTAATTTGCAGCGCCACTCGCACTCATCAACGGCCTCCTCCTCTTTCCGTCGACGACTGCAGCGAGATGGACTGCTGTCCGTGCTGCGAGCACGATTACTGGGATTTCTGCAACGATGACGTCTCTCTGGATTCTCCCTCGACGATGACGCTGGCAGACTACGTCACGGAGAAGAGAGAGAAGAGGAGGAGAACGAAGAGGACGAAGAGGGGTGGATTCTGCGATGAGGAGATCTCTGCTCGCTTCGTTGCTCTTCTGAAGGAGGAAGAGGAGGAAATGGAAGACTTCGAACTCGTCCCTGAACCTGTGAAGCTTGCCCTGAACGAGAAATTTGCATCAAACGAAGCAGAAAATGTGCAACAGTGCCTGGTTTGCTGCGAGATGCGAGAGGTACTGGTACTATGATAGATTTGAAGCACTGCTAATAACCATTCAAAGTGATTTTTCAGATCCTCTTTTCTAATTTCAGATACTTTCCTTCGATGGCGACCACCGAGCCTGTGCTGCTTGCTGGGTAGGACATATCGAGGACTCGATTAGCAATGGAGATTGCGAGATCCACTGCATGGTAAGACTACTTTTTTGGTTGGAAAATCCTCCACCACCTCTAGTTGACGAAATAGATAGATCATATTTTCATTCTAGTTGGTAAAATATCAGGTTGGCAGGAAAGTCTTTGTCACTGGTTTTGTTTTTACACTGCTCGCCGCAAATGCACTTTGGCGCTCCCTCGTTCCTAATGAATAACAATCTGTGAAAGGCCTTTATAGTAAACAACTCTCCATCTCCTTCCCTTCAGTCAGGCTCAAGTTGAGCAACGATGTATTTCACTAGTGCTATCCACTTCCGCCATGTTACAACTTCATTTCTTCCTATCCTGCCAAACCATGAAGGATTCGGAAACCTTACTGAAGCATGTTTATGGCACGCATATCCCTCACTACAACACCATGAGGATTTGGTTTCATCGCTTCGAAGAAGACCATTTTTCCATTTTTATTGATTTTTTAGATTTTTTTCTTATTTTCGCGTCAGATTGGTTCTACAGGGAGGGGACCCATAAATTCAAGGAACGCTGGACATAGGTTGTCAATATTGACGACACGTATACTTGAACTCGCGATATTGGTTCTTCAAAGAAATAAAGTTTTGAAAAAGTGACAAAGATAGATAATAGATCGAAACGTGCGCTTTTCAGAACCGAGCGTGCAACCATGTCATTTCTGCTACGCAACTGCGTAGTCTGCTTTCTCCCGAGTCTTTTATGCTCGTGAAATCAATGACCTCAACGGCGCTGGTGGCACAGGGAAAAGCTCGCCACTGCCCACACTGCCATAGTGCTGTGATGTTCAGTGGGTTAGTTCATACTTTCTTTATTCTCGGCTATTAGTTCGACAGTGCATTTTTTTTCAAAAATCGTAGCGGCTTGTTTTTATGATAGCGGCCTGTTTTTATGACCTTCAAGTTGTTTATTTTCAGAAATCGAGCAGACTCCTGTCCTTGTGGCTCCACTCTCTGCGGTCGATGCCCATCGCAATTTCACTTCCCCATTTCATGCAACGATGCTCACTTGTACCAGCAATACCTCGCCAAGAGGGGTATGAGAGATTCAGTTCACGAGATGGAGCGATAATTATATTGAAAATAATAAAAAATGGCGATATTTGCAGGAATCGAGCCGTTCTTTGAGATCACCCCATCGATAGCTCGAATTACTGACCTCGTTCGGTGCCCTGGATGCGAGACTCCAATGCAGATGGAGAGAGGGTCAGATCATTTCGCATTTTGTTTTCTCGGATTACTTTATACTTCACTTCATTTTATTTTCACAAAGAACAAAACATGCACAAATTAGAAACGAAAGAAATACATAGGTGCGAAAATTCATGGGAGCAGCACTCGCGAGAAAAATCGGTAGAATATTGTTCATTTTCCAGCGATATTTGACTGATTTGTGGCCAGTCAAGTCCATACTAGATCAAAGTTCAGTGCTTTAGCTGCGCTCACATGACGTGTCTCTGCGGCGTGCAGTTCTGCTATAACTGCGGACAAGAAAGGGACGGACCGCACAATGCGAGTGCTTGCAGACGACATCATATGGAGGTATTATTTTAAACAAAAATACGAGTACTATATTAATCAAATTGACCTATTTTATGTTGCAACCTGTGCAGAATGCCGACCAGTCGTCCTCATTTTTGAATGTAACTCCTGAAAAGATAAATTTCATTATCAACAAGGGATACTCATGAGTTGAGTGAACTACTTGAAATTCTTGGTAAAATTGTTTTATCAAATGAAAATATTTGTATCAATTTCAGACGATCGTCCTCACTGACGTCATCGTGCGAGCTGACTTCTTGTCGTTTCCCATGAAGAGATTGAATACGGCAGCGAGGTGAATAATTCGGTTGAAATATGTGGGAGAGTATACTACGAAACACGCTATCAGCTCTCGGCATCATTCCAAAGAGTATCATTATGTTGTTCTTTTCAGACATCATTTCGAAATCAACGCGCGCAGAAGGGAGATCAAGGAGATGCTCAGGCAGTTCTCCGCCGCGACAAAGAGACGAGTACTGAGGGCAATTGCGGCGGTGGGTTTAATCGAATAAGTTTCATATCATATTGTCAAATTAGTAGAGATTAGGTAGTCCGTGATAGGTTGAGCAAGACTTCTAACGCACGCGAAACTATCAGACACTATCTTAAAAAATTCCCAAAAGTTTCTCAAATAATCATTTTTTAACGGAGAGGGTTTCTGCAGACAAGAAGTTAAATTCTGTTAATGTGCAACTTCCAGATGACTTTGCTGCACGAATCGGCGATTCTCCGATCTCGCAACAATGAGAGAAATCGATTGAGAGCAGGCAGAATCGAGTTGATGCTCGCTCTTTTTATGAACACAAAGAGGTCAGACACAGAAGAATACTTCAATTTCCATATTTAGACATTTCAAAATTCTGAATAAATGCAGTATTTTCAGTGACAACCACCTGGCTATTCTTAATAAAATGGAAATACTCGATCAAAATATGTTTGCCGTCACATCCTGAATGGCATCGGAATGCCAACGAGTATCTCATCTCGATATCCTAGTAGCATTAATTATTTTAGCTAGAAAAGACAATCACTCTAAAGAAAAAAAGTAAGATTTATGATTGTCGGTACCGTTGTGGAAATTCGATAACGTGAATGTAGACTGTGATCAAACTTATTTATTGCTTATTTATTTAACACGGGTATCACGAGCCAGCGGATGTATGCGGGAACATTTTCAAAAAAGTTGTGCCAGATTTGACTCATGAGGACTTTAGCGTAAGGAAAGAAATAACTATGCTACCAACGAAAAACCACATTTGCTTTTATAAAAAAGTTCTCCCTCCTTTCTGAAATTACCATATACAAAATGTTATTGCTTATTAATATAAAAGAAGTCAATATGTGTCTAGGAAAAATATTACCGACGTGATCAGCCTACGGCCTTTTTGGGTATTTTTGATCAAACACAGCATAGTGCAGAATGACATTGATATTTCCATAAAAATCACCATTCGTTAGAATCTTAGAGCATGCCCTTTGCAATTTAAGAACATTAGAAGCAATATAATGAGGATGGCACACGAAAACTAGAATTTTCGCGAATTCGAAAAAATCAGTTTTCTTGACCTCGATTTTTTCGTTATTTTCTCATACCATACTTACCAATAATAATAACTGAACTGCCAGATTCATATTAATCGGAAAGTATGTACCGGTATAAGTAAGGAAATTGCAAAATTGTTTGTTCATTCACCTTGAAAGGTCAAAATTTCATGTATCCAAAATGCTAAATTGAATTATGCAAAAAATTTGTAATTCGATTTTGAGCGAAATGTTACAATTAGCTGCCGGATTTGAATATGTAAAATCATAATGTAATAAATGGAATGGTAATTCATTTGAAAAATAAAAAGAGGTACTCAATTTTTGGAAACCTAAAATTGTTGAAATAGTTCAAAATGTAAAATCTGAATTATCGAGATATCTTATTTTTCTCTGTGTCTTCTTATACATCCGTTTTAATTATAATTTTACATGTTCAAATCCGGCAGCTATTTGTAACATTTCGCTCAAAATCGAATTTAAAAATTGTTGCATCATTCAATTTTGCATTTTGGAGATATGAAATTTTGACCTTTATAGGTGAATGAACAAACAATTTTGCAATTTACTTACTTATAACGGTACATACTTTCCGATTAATATGAATCTTGCAGTTCAGTTATTATTATTGGTAAGTATGGTATGAGAAAATAACAAAAAAAATCGAGGTCAAGAAAACTGATTTTTTCGAATTCGCGAAAATTCTAGTTTTCGCGTGCCATCCTCCTTATATTGCTTCTAATGTTCTTAAATTGCAAAGGGCATGCTCTAAGATTCTAACGAATGGTGATTTTTATGGAAATATCAATGTCATTCTGCACTATGCTGTGTTTGATCAAAAATACCCAAAAAGGCCGTAGGCTGATCACGTCGGTAATATTTTTCCTAGACACATATTGACTTCTTTTAAATTAATAAGCAATAAAATTTTGTATGTGGTAATTTCAGAAAAGAGGGAGAATTTTTTTATAAAACCAAATGTGGTTTTTCGTTGGTAGCATAGTTATTTCTTTCCTTACGCTAAAGTCCTCAACGTAAAAATTTCTGGAAATAATTTTTCGCACATTTTGAGCCCAATGCAATCTCTCTAGCTAATCTGGGAGCTGAAATACAGCATAGCCGGGTGCAAATCCGGAAGATTTCTAAAAGCCGGCTCTGGGAGCAATGACCCATATTTTCCGAAATATTTAGTGTAGGGTAATATACTACTATAATATGTGTCAAATCTGGCACAACTTTTTTGAAAATGTTCCCGAGAGGATAATTTTTCATCCAGTGACTCGTGATACACGTGTTAAATTTGATGATTGGGTTGTTTCTTGATCTCTGTGATTGGCATGTAAACCTTTATATTGGAATGTTGTAAAAATATGAGGTAACAAATAATGGCATGGTACAGACGGAGGAAGTTGAAATGTGATCTCGATAAATTAATATATGATGATTGATAGAAACATGCAAACCTATGACCTAAGAAACCTGTACAGCAAAAGTTTTATGATGAAATCCTTGAAAACTAAAAGATGTAATACAACGAAGCTTACGTAACTACTGCTGATATCCTTATTTATGAGCTATAGCTATTCCCGGCAGATGTACATCTTGAGCTCAGGGCACGCCTACTCACCCTACACACTTCGTGCATGACATAGAACGTTCGGAAACTTTCCGCACTCAAGATAAAATGTTTCGAAATCGGAGAGTTTTCAATACAATTCCAATAATACACAATGGCTTTCTGAAATCTGTGCCGTATCCAGGTCGTTCTAATACGCTCATCAATATCCACCTCAATCACAGGGGAAGGATAGGGGATGAATTTTGGGGGGTCTTCTTCTTCATCGATTTCATATGCGCAAGTCATCCAATTCAAAGCGCCAATCAACTCGCGCTCATCTTTCTTCGCTCGTTGAAATTTGTAATGGAAAAATCGCATTCTTTTCATTTCATAGTCCAATTTGGCGTCCTCCATATCATCCATATCGCGCATATCTTCATCACTTTCCCACTCCGATTCATCTTTTTCAACTTCCTCCTCGTTGTCCTCTCCACCGTTATCTTCCCTTTCTTCCTCCTTATCCTTCTCTGTTCTCCCCTGATCATCATTGCCTTCACTCAGTGCCCCAATCTTGATGAGTCGATCTCTGCAACTCCATTGTTTTCAATATGAATTTTCCTGCGATTCTCATGCATTTTCGAGAGACGATTTTATCAAGAATTTTAAAAAAAATATTTTTCGGCACAACAGTTCAAACACTTATTGAACTCAAACCTTCTCGTTGGAGATCCTATCCTCACCTGATAAGTTCTGGAAGCAGGGTTCGTGTCAGTCGAGTCAATCTTTGATTTTTCGCAATAGCGTAAGCAGTCAGTTGAAACAACGAAGGCTCTGTGATTGTCTATTTTGAACTTTGTTCAAATATTTTTTCAACAGAACTGACCGAGTTCGAGAACGCATAACGCTGGGACAAAAGTCCTGAAAAAGTAACATACAAATATCGTAATTTATCGTAAAAAAAAATTGATCAAATCTCTCGAACAAATTGTCACATATTGATTGGTTTTTATGATTTTTGAATGTTCTACGGTTGAAGTGAGCAATCATCTGACACTCTTCAGTTTGCACGCTCTCTCGTCTATCTGACCGGCGAGAGAGCGTGCAAACTGAAGAGAGACAGACCATTGCTCGTTGAAGTATAGAATCACACTGCTCACTTATTCGGTCCTTGTGTTGCTGCTCCGAGAAAGTGAACTTGCTTTCCCACATTCTGAGGGATGTGACGTACGAGGTATTTGTCATGTGAAAGTGTGCCTAGCTGTAATCCGACAATTGAAAAAAAATTCGAAATACCACTATATCTTACTTTTGTCCACTGCTGGATCTCATGATCATATCGATGGAGTACTGATTTCTTCTTGTCTTTCGTTTCAGAAATCATGAATATTTGGTGATTGTTGGTAACTGAAAAAAGTTCATCCCTCTAAATTAAAAATAGTTATGGAATGAGCTATTGATTTTTTTAGAAAACAACTTTTACTGGGTAGTTAGATAAAACCCACATAGTTCCGATTTGTAGGGATGCGGCAGCTTTTGATTTTGATAGGCTACATCCATGGACAATTCGAGAGACGATAAATCCAGGAACTGTCATATAAATTAAATTAATAAATACATATAAAATTGAAAAAAGCTCACTAAATGAACTTGATCATCATATTTATGCGAGAAGAGGTGAGTAAATTGACCGGCGACGAAAACCTGAAGAAATGAACTATGACATATTTACTAGTGATGCCAAATCGGCGAGCGCTCTCTTCGTTTCACACGCTCTCTCACCGGTCAGACAGAGCGAGAGAGCGTGTGAAACTAGGAGTGCGAGCGCCGATTTGGCATCACTAATATTCACAATCCAAAAGATAAGTTTATTTGAAATATAGTATACGAAATATATATGGGGCTCACTCTGAGATAATCAGTAGATTCAATCTCATTATCATCGACGTATTTCGCCAGTTTCTGAAGAACATTTTAAATGTTGTTTTCTGTCCTTTGCTTACCTGATCTTTGAGGGAAATGGCTCGTTTAGTCCACCACATCGGTTGTTCGTTTAAATTTACTCGATGGATAAAGTATTCTTCAGTGTCATTTTCAGCATAATAGTCATAGTCAATTACACAGAAGTACGAGTCGTCACCTAAGAGTTGATTGATTGTTAACTCTTTTTTAATGAACGAACCATCATTGTAGCTGAAAGTCAGACACTTTCCATTAAATTCCTCGCTGTTTTCAGTCATGATCAATTTCCAACGAAAGTTCTCGCCATCTGAACAGATAGGGCATCAATTCCCACGAAGTCGACCCCATGAGCAATACCGGTCGTTCCCTCGTAGAAAAATTGAGCCTCATAATGCCATAAGTACGCCCTGTTGTTGTGCACAACCGCTGTTTCGAAAACGTCTTGAAAGAGGAACTGGAAATTCCATGATCTTCTGAAACTTGCCAAAAGAACAGAAACATTTATGCTTGTTACTATTACATTATGTCACGTGTATCACGAGTCAGTGGATGAAAAACGGACCTCTCGGGCACATTTTCCAAAAACTTGTCTTCGTTCTTGCCCATATTTGGGTGGGAGAATACCCAGGAGAGAGGTTTTCGAAAAATATAGGTCATTGGTCTAAGAACCGGCTTTTAGGAAATTTCCGGTTTTGCACCCGGCCATACTGTATTTCAGCTTCCAGACAAGCTACAGAGATGGGAAATGGCTCAAAATGTGCGGAAAATTATTTTCTCCAACTTTTATGTTGAAAACATTTCACCGAAACAACAAATAAAAATTCTATTTTCGCAAAACCGAATTCAAAATCAGAAAATAATTGTTTTCACAATCACGCAGGAAACTTTCACGGGATTTTTATTGCATAATATGAAAGAACAATCATTCATATGCATAGGGAAAATATTGGTGAAGGTATTATCCTACCCTTCAGGCTCTATATTTCGCGACAAACGTGACAATATGGTAAATAATCATAATTTATTCAGTCCAATGCGCCGTAATTCGCTTTATAGTAACAAATATGTGTAATTTGAGATGTTTCTGAGACAGGTGATTCAGTTTCTGCTCAAAAACCTAGATTTTGATTAAGTTCGAAAAATCGATTTTCATAACCACGATTTCTCATAAACTTGTGAAATTATAACTTCTCACATTAACAACTACTTGTGAAATAGGAAGGTATTATTCATAGTAGATATCGAGTTGAGTTGATATGTATTAAAGTTGATTGATTCATGGCTTTGAATCTCGTGTAATCTTCAGTCAAAAATGTATTCTCAGGATCGTAAAATCCAATAAAAATATGTTTTCAGCTGAAATTATGTGGTTATTGACACGATTTGTGCCTCTAAAATCAAGAAAAAATCGCCTTAGTCGGAAAGCGGCGAGAAATCATCAAATCTATTTGTTTGTAAACATATCGAAAATTTCAAAAAAAGAAAAAAAAGTCCAATTTTTGCATGTCCGTGCAAATGTTGTTATGGCTGCGTTTTCTGACTAAGGCGATTTTTTCTTGATTATAGAGGCACAAATCGTGTAAATATCCACATAATTTCAGCTGAAAACATATTTTTATTGGATTTTACGATCCTGAGAATTCATTTTTGACTGAAGATTACACGAGATTCAAAGCCATGAATCAATCAACTTTAATACATATCAACTCAACTCGATATCTACTATGAATAATACCTTCCTATTTCACAAGTAGTTGTTAATGTGAGAAGTTATAATTTCACAAAGTTAGGAGAAATCGTGCTTCTGAAAATCGATTTTTCGAACTTAATCTAAATCTAGGTTTTTGAGCAGAAACTGAATCACCTGTCTCAGAAACATCTCAAATTACACATATTTGTTACTGTAAAGCGAATTACGGCGCATTGGACTGAATAAATTATGATTATTTACCATATTGTCACGTTTGTCGCGAAATATCGAGCCTGAAGGGTAGGATAATTCCTTCATCAATATTTTTCCTATGCATATGAATGATTGTTCTTTCATATTATGCAATAAAAATCCAGTGAAAGTTTCCTGCGTGATGGTGAAAAAAATTATTTTTGATTTTGTATTCGGTTTTGCGGAAATATAATCTTTATTTGTTGTTTCGGTGAAATGTTTTCAACATAAAAGTTGGAGGAAATAATTTTCCGCACATTTTGAGCCATTTCCCACCTCTGTAGCTTGTCTGGAAGCTGAGATACAGTAAGGGCGGGTGCAAAACCGGAAATTTCCTAAAATCTCCTGGGTATTCTCCCACCCAAATATGGGCAAGAACGAAGACAAGTTTTTGGAAAATGTGCCCGCTCACCTTCACTGACTCGTGATACCTGTAATGTATAATTGGTGTTTGGTCTCCAAATAACGTAAACATACTTCTTGATTCACGTTGATACTCTCCACTTTCAGAGTTTCTGAAAAGTTGAATTTGAATGTATACGCAATACGCGAATTCAATATTTTCGTTCGCAAGATTACACTAATAGTCGGAGGCTCACTTGTATCAATTGCTTTCATTTTCATCACTCGAGTCCCGTTCTCCCATACCTCGTTCATGCAATACAAAGAGTCGTTGATCAGAAACTGAAATCATAGTTTTAACACTTCTTATCTTCTTGCAAGCCCGTTTTTATAAACCAAGAAGATACTTTCCAATAATTTCGCATGAGGTACTTCATCAATTTGCAAAATATGTTTCTGAAAAGTCATAATGTTATCTAAACTCACCGTTATGCGAGGCGCATCGGTGATGAGAAACCGGTAGTCTTCGCTCTCAAATGGAGGAAGAAAGAGCATGGAGCTGAAATCGTTCAATTTCTGAGCTAATATTCATGGTTAAGCTATTACAATCATAGTTGAATGGAAACGGAAATGATAAGATGCAAAATCAGTTGACAATACGGGAAGTTGTCAATAGAGAGTAGTGAGAGAACATGGTAAATGCATAGGGCGTTTCTCGGGGGGGGGGGGGGGGGGGGCGAATATATCATCGTTACCAGGCGATCTCGTCGCATTATGTATGGAAATGCAGGGGAACGCATACTGGTAAAAATGCAACAACTCCCATATTGCTACTCCTTATGTCAAGCGAATGGTGCTCCGTTGTGGAAATGTCCGTCTCCCCCGTTTCTCAGGCGCATTCAAGAGAGATGGCAGATGGTCTCTCTCTCTCTCTGCGCCAGGTCAAGACGAAGGGAGTAATGAAGATAGCACTCTCTCCATTCCGCATGCTCTCTCGCTATTGCCCTGCCTGACACACTCCATGCCTGGCTATCTCTCCCCACTCCCTCCTTCCCTTCTTCGGCTTCTCCCTGCCTCTCTCTTCCACTCATACGCCATCATAATTTTCTCGTTTCCTGGTTGTTCTTGTCCACAGAACAAAGGGAATAACGCGAATCTGAGCTGGCAAAGCTTTTAAATGACAAATAATATTTCTTGAAAATAAAACAAAAATATAATAAAATAAAATTAGGGAGTAAAATTGTGCAGGCATCCGCGTGAGGAGAGCTACAGTAGCATGTGATGTGGGTGCTCACTCAATGAACAGTAGCAAACTGACTTTTTTTATTCTGAATTTTTCATTGTTGACTAAATTATGGATTTTAGAATTTTTAACATTCATCAGTGCAGAATTGCGAATATAAATTTATATTTTCTGTTGCGATTGGTGATAATTTGGGGGGGGGGAAACGTGGTTGGCAACTGTGAGAATATGGAGAGAAGATCTGGAATATTCTTGCGAGTGCATTTAAACTTACATTCCTAGAATTATCTGCCAGTCTCAGTATATTAGGAAAGAGATTTCGAAGATGACGCGGAAGGTGGTATGAACTAAAGAAGAGCAGCTAGTCTGCTTCTATGGCTGATGCGGCTATCGTCAATACTTACTTAGATATACTTTGAAGATCGACCTTCCACGGCCGATGTCACATGGATCACAGATCCTCCAGTGTCGATTACGCCAGTCTCGCGAGTCTCCAACTCTTCGATTGAGTCTCTCCAAACATTGAAAGTGAAATCGGGGGGGGGGGGGATATAACAGAGATGAAGATTGGATGCTATTGATTCAGTGAATATATACGTATTTTTGAAGCCTTAAAGTTATGAACCAAATGAGATGTACCTTGTTATAAGCAAACTGAATGTGTGCGAAAACGATCGAGAAACATTGTTTGAGCCAATTTATTGAGTTCAGTATATAAGCTATTACAAGCACGTGTACGTTTTCCATTAGTATATCGGGTCGGAAGGATATACATAGACATTTGACGTGGGGTCGTACTTCATGTGGTACATATCTGGGTTTGCTCTATTATTGATTGCTTTTTTTGGAGCTGCGATTGGGATTGACATTTTTCTCTCGCCTCTTTCGACATGCACACCAAATCTAAATGTTATTTGTCAATAAAAATAACTGTATCAAATTCGTACTCCAAGTCCAACGATAGCGCAAAGCAGAATTACGCCTCCGAAAATTAGCAAAATCGTTGTCAGGCTCACCTAAATCAAATGGCATTTGCATGCAGTATAATTTTTTTTGAAAAAAAGGAATTTAACCAACTCCAGAATCATCGATGTTGTCTGCAATAATGGTAAAAATACATTTCACTTTCGTATCATTTTCGCTAACCCTCTTTGCTACCGCTACTCCGCCCGTTTCCCTCCTTGTCATTGTTTATCGTTTTGACGCCTGAAATCACTCGATTGTTTTCGGCCGTTCTTTTTCTGCAATCTCCCGTTTTCTACCAGAATTAGCTCACTAGGCAACTTGATTTCACTATTTGTATTTCACTATTTTTCTCTTTTTTTTTAATTGAGAGCGAATTTCAATCCGAACGCTGTGTGAGATTCATATCCACAGTGAGGCTGAGATCGATCCGAGAATCGCTCTTCCACAAATTTTTGTTTTCTTGACTGTGCCCACTACGTTAATTCACATACCCGATCTCCACTAGTGGATTCAAAGGCAGATGATAACAATATTTGTGACTGCATGACTATCTTGTATAAAAACGACTTACGTTCCTTGCAATGGAAGTTCTGCAATTCGTCGCTGCCCCGGGGCGAAAGTTTCCATCCGCCATTACTCCACATCCACGACCATCCATTGCTCAGTTGACAATCAGCTTGATTGTCTTGAATCTCTCTGCCGAGTTTGGAATCGCTGTTAAAGAAGGGGTTTAAGAAAACAATTTACAAAATATATAATATTGCATGGTTCAGGGGAACGAATTTTCGGGAGGGTGACAATTGCAAAAACGACAATTGCGCAACTCGTTGTGCAATTGTCGTTTTTGCAATTGTTACCCTCCCGAATTTTCTGCCCTATTATTTAGCACATATTTTGCCAGCAGCTTCCTTTATAATGCGTGTTTAGATGAGACATGGCTAGCAAAATATGATGTTTAGATGCAATCTTAATTTTGACGATGCGAAATGGTAACTCACTACAGTGCTAGCGCAGAATTTTTGCACGAAACAACGTTAGTATCAACATCGTGTTTCTTTTCCGTTTTCACTGTGATTCCTTCACCCGACACCGAACATTCTTAAAACAGTAATAATTTAATATTTTTTTTTTAAAATTCTTCTATTTAAAAAAAATTACGTGGTTCACACACTGCTGGTAGTGGAGTGAAAGCACTTGCAAGTTCTTCATTTTCATGCCTCCAATTTCCGAAATTGCACTCTAGTGTGGAATAGCGCTTCGAGTTCAACCTAAAAAAATGAGCATTGGGTTTTGCTAATCAAGAAAATGATTGAGAATTTGCTTACAATAGAATTGCGAGACCGGAGCATGACACCACTATCGTATCCTTATCGCCTTTCTTCTCCTTTCTTACTACAATTCCGTTGTCTGCCACTAGGCAGTCTTTAAAATATTAATTATATTTATATATATTTTTAATTTAAAATGATCAAAATAAACCTTGTCCACATTCTGCGGCCAATGGAGTGTAAGCACTTCCAACAATCTCTTGGTCATGTTTCCATTTCCCGGAAGTGCACTCTAGGAAGTCATAGTGCTTCGAATACAGCCTTCAATATTGCAGCATTGGCAATCAATACAATAAACTCACATAACGGAAGCTAACGTCTCCTGACCCCCGACACACGATAGTCGTCCGCCTGACTTATCTGGTAGCAGCATGGACTGGTAAATTAATTATTGGACGTTTCGAGAATCTAAACACCTGGTCTGGATTCTGCACAGCGCAAGGAACAACTGAATACATCTATTTCTTTTTTCGCTTCCTGAAAATGACCATTTTTGCACTGGAATCTTAGTGATGTCGCGGTATCGGATATTCGCAAGGGAGAATCCCTTCCAATCTCCCATCCTTGCTCGAGAGAACAAGATGCGTCGGAGACTCGGTGCGTGTCTTGGCTGAACAACTGGCAAACGTTTCGAAACAATTCAAGGAGATTTGTAGAGCAATCCGCTAGGATTCTGAGAGTCCGAACTTTAAATTATGTTTAGTTGTGTTGTTGAAAGTTTGATGTACATATTAAATTTAGGACTCAGAGTCGCAGAAAGCGAGGGAAAATCCCGACACATTCATTACTCACAATAGCAAGTCTTGGCCCGAACATGCTTGCGTTTCGATTATGTGGCTATTTTTCTTCGTTATGCTGATTCCCTCTGATTTGCAATCTGTAAAAGATAAAAATAATTCTATTTTGATTATCATAATTTCACATTCGACGCAATCCACTGTAAGTTTATTGGAAGCCTCAGCGATATCGTTCTTATCGAGTGAGAACCAATCAAAGAACGGATCGCACTTTATAGACGTGTACCGGATGGAGTTTACGCTGACAATCATTAATTTTTTGTACGGCTGTATACCAAAAATCCCCAACCTTAGCGCCAGCAGTTTGCCATATTTTTCTGTACAAGTCAACGTTCTAGTATCTTTCTCAAAATTGAACTGAAATTGGTATTTTGAGTGAAAAAACAGGCAATAAATTGTACCTCCCCGGCAGCATTGTCAAACTTGCATGAGTCTACGGGGGCTGAAATAGCTGATAGTTATATTGACCATGCTGTAGCAGAAACTAATATATTTCTGACATGTAAAAACATAATATATTTACAATGTTCTCTACAAATAATTGGCTATTTGTTTCCGAAATAGCATAGCATATTTCACTAACGTTCCCTGCACTCAAACGACATGGTTGTCTTGAAATCATCCGCCTTTATCAAAGAAGAACCGCTCCAACCATCATAAGGATTGTACGTTGCCTTGCTTCTCGTCACTGGATTATCCGCGTAACTGTAATCATGAATACATATTGAATATTTGAACTAAATGAATCTTTATAAATATTAATGTGGCCAGTGCACTTACAACAAATACAGTTCTCGATCGCAAGTCACTTCTACTGTATCGCCCTTCTTCACTTTGCTAATTCCATCTCCCTCAGCAACCGCACAAACTGCCAATTACAAGTATATTAGCGAAATTTGGTCGAACTAAAATTTCGCAATTTCAGATTGAATATGTTGAACACTAGTATTGATTTAGTTTAAAAGGGATCAACTCACGATCAACGCAAGGCGCTGAAATCTGCTCAGATCCCTCAACGACCTTCTCTGCCCCCGATCTCCATGTGTGCGAATAACGATAATTTTCGCATTTCAACGAGTCATAAAACTTTCCGTTGATTCTGAAATAATTTATTAAATAAATAAGATTATCAACATAAACCTACTCAATCTTTCTAAGACTTTTAAGATCCTTATCGACATTGGCACAGGTTAGCGTTTTGGTCACTTTGTCAAATCGAATCTGAACTGTTCTTACTTTTGTTTGCAACAAGAAAAGAGTGTTCACCCCGTCGTTACCATCGTGAAAGGTGCAGCGAGAAGTGGCTACAGATATACGATTATATTATTTTTTACAACTTTAATATTATTATGAAACGTTGTATTACCTGGTTTGCACTCAAGAGAAATATGATTCCATGAAGTTGCAGCCAATTTCCATCCATTTGTTGACCCAAAATGCCATCCGAATTTTGTGCACACTCCCTCATTATATCCCACATGTGCGCCAGACGAACTGAAATTGCTTTAATTAAATTAATTGAAACGCATAACTAATTCAAATCGCATTTTTCTGGGATCTAAACTGGGACAATTTCGGACCTTCAGAGAAGATCTCTAAATTTCCCATTAAATTAACTCACAACATATCGTGTGAAGAATCTGTGCATTTTACGTGTATCCCTCCTCGAAAATTGTTCATGTGATCAGAAAGTTTAAAATCAATTCCCGAAAACTCCGATACTTCGCAGTCTGAAACAACAAAGATTTTCGTAAACCTCAGAATTTGTATTTAAAAAAAGTAAAGTATTACACTTGTTAATGGTGACTGTTAGCGGCGTCGAAG
Source organism: Pristionchus mayeri (assembly GCA_036245805.1). Taxonomy (NCBI): domain Eukaryota; kingdom Metazoa; phylum Nematoda; class Chromadorea; order Rhabditida; family Neodiplogasteridae; genus Pristionchus; species Pristionchus mayeri. Next base: position 16,556,645 of record BTRK01000001.1, on the reverse strand, counting down.
CTGCCGCTTCAATTATCTCCTCCTGCGCTGTGCGCCCATTGGTCAGATCCACATCCCAGCACTTGTTCCCATTGTTAGGATGGATAATTTGCATGCCATTCCATCCGTTGTCGTTGTCGCATTTGAGGCACCCGTAGAGTTTCGAGTTGAGCCTGTAGTAGAATTGCATCATTTTTGAATAGTTACAACGGCACATATTTTTCTCTATTCATATGTACATACCGTAACATATAAATTCGACAGATTTATTGATTGAACGTACCCAATTGCGCATCGATATGTAGCAGAACCGAACAATGGGGCCATTCCGCCGCACTGATATCGAGCCACTCCACGACGACGAAGGGTATCGTCCATACCCGATGCTCCCTTAAAGTTGATATTAGAGATATACATTTCAGGCACAGTTCGTGAATTGTCAGTTCGTGATTTGTTTATTCAAAAATATTATCTGATTGAAGTTACCCAACAAGGACGAAATTGACCTCCTATTTTTTGTCTTCCATTGAATAGCCGATGACTTTGTTGAGAAAGAATATGCAAAAAGAAGGCTTGAAAGGATCAGGGTTTTGCCTGATCCAAAACTCTCTCACTTTTGCATACTCTCTCATACACGCGACGCGCGCACAATGAGTCGTATCTAGGGATCAGGGTCTCGTCCTTGTTGGGTAACATAATTATAAATACTAATGGAAAAAAAATCCAAGAATGAGGTTATGCAATTGATTTATTTTATATTTATAAAAAAACTACATACTTGGTCAAATGCTCCAGGTCCAGAGATTATTGGTTCTTTGCAATTTCCGTCACGAATACTATCAAGTTCTGGCACAAACGATTATTAGGAGGTAGGTATTTGGGCACATTTCATAATGAATGAGAGGTGTAGGAATGAGGAGGACTGAAAGAAAGCGTAAAATGAAGCAATATGATCTTGCCTTATCCCCCCCTTCATCCTCATTCCTACCCATCTCGTCATCGTACGACATTCGGAAGAAGTGCCGGTATCTGTTGTCATCTAACCTCCATATGTTAGTGTGCAGAACAACAAGATGATTGTGGGATGCCTCATCGTAAGAGAGGCCGCGCTTAAAATATGCTATCATTACTCATTGCTTTGGTATTAGTATAATCGTGATATAGAGTACAAACTTGCAACGCGCTTCCGCAAAAGTTTAAATTTCGAGGTGAAAAAAATTTCGAGGTTTAAAAATATGAAAAATACCTCGGATAATATTGGAAAGGGCGGAGTGAACCACTCGCGGCGAGTAAAAAGGAGAGGAATGAAAGGGAGAGAGAGGAAAAAGGAGAAAGAATTGAGTGGACGGGAATGGGGATATTACCCTTTGTTCGAATTTTATCAATTCAACGAATTTGATTAAAGATGCAAATTTATCTGGTATGGACCAGTAAGTTGTAAACAAGTGAATAGGGCGCGAAATTGTATAAGTTGTAAACAAGAGATCCTCCCACTAGTAAGTAAGTAAGTAAATTTTCCGGCTCTGTCTGAATAACTGGGGCTGATGACATTTTCATCGAACCCGGGGGGCCGTAAAAATAGTGGCGGGGCCGAAAAATTGGCTAACGGGGCCGTAAAATTGGATAACGGGGCCGTAAAGTTTTCATGCAAAAATGAGTCATATTATATAGAAATGATGTAATTTCATATTTATGATGCAATAACGTGTCTGGTTAGTATAATACGCATACAAATGGCCAGTAAAGTTCAGGGAAGGTGTCATTCGAGGCCACATGGGACATCACACCAACAGAAACACTTCATCATTATGACGTTTGGTCATCTTACGTAATATTAATATTCTACCATCGCTAAACCTACTGAGCAGTAGGCTTCTTCCCCTCGCCCTACGCTCCCTCCTCGAGCTGTCCCTGTACCAACACCCGCCTGCCGTTCTCACAAGGCGTTCCCTACGAGAAACCAGGCCATGGCTGCTCCTGTTACCCCAGCTGCCCCTATTGCCAAGCCACCAAGAACGCTTTCTATTGGCAGAGGAGGGAGGAAGCCAAGAGATACGTCCAGAGGTTAGGGAGCACCGGGGTTGCTGTCACGCTACTCTTACGCTTTTTTATATGCACAATATTCATTTTATTCAATTGTGATATATATTTTCCTGTAAATATTTATCGTAGTAATATGCCTTACTCACTTCTTTGTGAATATACAGTTTTAAGCGTAAAATACACCGAAAGTATTACGTAAGATAACGAAATATTACGTCATAATTACGAAGTGTTTATGTTGATGTAATGTCCCATCTGGCCTCGAAGGACACCTTACCTAAACTTTACTGACCATTTTTATGCGTACTATGCTAACCAGACCCGTTATTGCATCATAACTATGAAATTACATCATCTGCATACACTAAGATTCATTTTAGAAAGAAAAAAATACGGCCCGTTGGTACAATTTACGGCCCCGCGGGGCCGAATTACGGCCCCGTTTAATCAGACGGATTTTTTTACGTCCCCGTTTATTCAGACAGATTTTTTCAACGGCCTCGTTTATTCAGACGGATTTTTTTACGGCCCCGCTTATTCAGACAGAGCCAATTTTCCAGTTGTACTCCTGTATCTGTTTCGATGTCGCGTGCAGAGAGCAATCATCCTACAAGTTCGGCTCATCTCGTCCTATTACGGTTTAATTACTCAACCCGCGAGCGGATCTCGTAAGTTGATCTGACTGCACTCGCGTTTTGAATGTTCACTGAGGAGTTGCGGCTTCGGAGTATCTACGATGCACCATCTCTGGTAGGAATGCAGAATCCACACCATAAAGGATACTATAGGTACCTTCATCATGATTAAATTTTTCGAAATATGGAGATATGGAATGATGAAATGTAGGGAAATGAGGGGAGGGGAGGGGAACCCCTCAGACTATAGCTCAAAAGCAATACTTTCGCATAGAGGTGTTCAAAAAAGCAGAGTTCGCAGATCGATTAGCGCTGATGAGATTGGTCCTAAGCCAAAATTGCCCCAAAATATGCTCTTTGAAGGTGGTTTAGGCCGTATCAGAGTTAAAGCGCGAGGCGACTCGCCGTTCCTCGCCCATTATGGAGGCGATTGAGCGGTAACTCGCGAACTGATTTGTGAATCTTCTTAAAGCGTGCACTTGGTTTGACTAAATGAAAAATAAAACTGCAGATGCAGCCTACATGTAGCCTTGATTAACATGACGCGAAATTAAGTTAACCATTCAGCACCCTCGAGAACCCCTTTTTACATTTCATCGTAACAACACATCCACACCTGAGCTATACTCACTGTGTTAGAACTCTGTGCGTACATTTAGGAGAAATTCCATTTTTCGCTATTACCAAGGGCCTTCACAAATAAGTTCACTGAGTCAAAAAAACCTCTCATATAGATTTATGCTTATTACATACGAGCCCGTTTCCGTAAGAGTCGAACAATACCCCGAACGGTCTGGCACACCATTTTTTCTATAACTTGCGATAAGGGGTTCTCGAGGATGCTGATTATCGTGGTCAACTTCATTTTGCACCGTCTCGATCCGCCGAGCCAGGCTGCATGTAGGCTGCATCTACATTTCTGCCCATAACTCAACAGCCGAATTATGAATCTTCATCAAACTTGCACAGAGTTAGGTAACAATGAAATTTTTACGATTTAAATTTCATTTTTTGAAATAGACAAATGTCATGAAATTTCAGTTCTCAAATATAAATGAGAAACTAATATCAGGAAATATATATGGAGATGCGCCTTGTTCTGCTGATCATTTTTCCTATGCAGAGTATAAAGTTTCCGTTTGTCCTTTTTTTGCTACGTGCTGATTTCTGAGCCGTCTCCTCTTCCACAGCTCATATCGCGCGGAGAACGAGGGATTGAAGTGAGTTTCACTCTCGAATAGGTCTATTTTCGATAGCTCGTGTTTTGCTAGTGATTCGAGAGTGAAACACATTACAACTCTTCGTTCTCCGCGCAATCTGAACGGTGAAAGGGGAGAAGTGACTCAGAAAACAGCACGTAGCAAAAAAAGGACAAGCGGAAACTTTACACTTTGCATAGGAAAAATGATCAGCAGAACAAGGCGCATCTCCCCATATATTTCCTGATATTAGTTTCTCCCTTATGTTGGAGAACTGAAATTTCATGACATATGCATATTTCCAAAAATGCAAATTAAATTGTAAAAAATTCATTGTTACCTAATTCAACCTATGTGCAAGTTTGATGAAGATTCATAATTCGGTTGTTGAGTTATGGGCAGAAATGTAGATGCAGCCTACATGCAGCCTGGCTCGGCGGATCCAGATGGTGCAAAATGAAGTTGACCACGATGATCAGCACCCTCGTGAACCCCTTATCTCAAGTTTTCGAAAAAATGGTGTGCCAAGCATTGTTCGATTCTTATGCGAACGGGCTCATACAAACAATGAAATCAACAATTTAATTAAATGGAGTGATTACAGGAGGTCATAATCGTGGATTGCTGACAAGTGACATTAGTGACATTTTATTGCTGCAAGCGCTTGATGACGATGCGAACATTGAAATTATAGTTTGAATTTATAAAATATTCCTCGAACCGAATTCTCTCCGCTTTCACAATGACTTCGAATATCCCAACTCCGATGATTTCGTGAATTTTCTTCCTACATTTCATTTGCACTTCTTCAACAGTGTTTTCAGTCGATGTACATAACATATCCCATTCAATCACATTGATTGATTTCGTATCGTCGAGCAGGAAACTTGCAACAGCTGAAGTACATAATGATTTATTATGAAATATAATATATTGTATAATGCCGATAGTTGAATTGTTCGAAAAAGTACCTGTTTCATTTGAGTATAATTCTTGATCAGTCATATTCCAACGAAGGAGACGAATTGAAGAAATAGAGCTTAGTTGACGAATGCCTTTTCTGAATTTGATTAAGCTGTTTTAATAGCCTTTTTGTACATATGTAAGAGGATAACAATACATTGTGAATTACATACATGGTATCGTTGAATGTGTAAGCGTAACGAATCGATAATGTGCCCACTGTCGCGCTTCCTAACGCATGTTTTAGTTCCTCAGCACAGCCGACGGCAACCTTATCGATTACGATGTTTTTGATGCTCGAGCAGCGCGAAAAAACTCGAGAGAGATATCGTAACATCCTCGTTCCGTTTCCTTTCGAAACACAGAAAGCGACCATTTTTTCCTTGAAAAACAAAGTTTTACAGAACTCGCACAAGTGAAACTCACATTACTCAGTATGTTTAGAGGTTGGTAGAATTGTGATTTTCCAAGTCCGAAATAGCCGTTCAAATGTTCGGAAACTCCAAGGAAAACTTTAGACGTCGAGTCGGTTCCTAACCATTGGAAATCATTAATCACAGGAAGATGCTGTTGGCGGTTCATATGAATTGTGCCAAGCTCATTCCAATTGTTTGATATCTGAGAATATCAAGTAGTTGTTTTTTAAATAATTTATTATAAAAACATTATTAAAACATCACCACATATACTTCATGATGCAATCTATATTTTCCGGAAAAATGAATTAAACTATCCTTGTTTATGTAAATTCCGATTTCGAAATAAGAAAAAGCGCTACACGCTTTTAAAAAAAGCGCTTTTGTATATTGCAAAGATATTCACCAGTCTCATATTATCGATTGATTCAACTCCGACTTTGATGATCTTCCGGATGACATCAGAAGGAATGGTAGCGAGGTTGATCTCTTCGCGTTCTGAAGGTTGCATAACCATGTGCATCCAATGCTGTAAGCACGGGAAATAAATTGATGAGAATGTGAATTAGAGTCGTTTAAAAATATGTTAAGCTGTAACGGAAGCATACAAGATTAATTCAATAGAATTCGAATTTGAAATAGTCTACGCGACGAGTAAGGGGTGCGTGAAGAATGGACAATTAGCCATTTTTTGGCGGAGAGCTGAGATGATCGGGGTATGTGGACTCACGTCATATTTTTGGGCGGGAAGCTAAGGCGGGAGTCTTCAGATCTCTCATATTTAAAAAGTATAGCGTCCTTACTTGAGTCCGGAGAGGAGCTGGGGCTTGGGAGTCACCACAGTGCACCATCTCTGGTATGGGTGCAGAATGCACACCATAGGCTACTGTGAAGGATACTGTAGGCATCTTCACCATTAATCGCGGTACCATTTACACTCGCCTCAATACCCTCTTCTCTCATACTTGTTAACAACTTGTGAACATATGACTTGAGAATATCCTTTTAAATTCATTTGTTTGCAAAAAAACTTCTGCGCCCATACCAGAGACCTTGTTTTCAATATTTTCCGTAATATGAGGCCGATTGTCCAAGAGTCGGAAAATATCTCAAGGTCTGACACAGAGTTTTTTTCTGAGAATTATGAACAGGGTGCTGATGATGCTGAACACAAAGGTCAATCTCGATGGTGCTGAACACAATGGGCAACTTCTTTTGCAAGACCGGTTAAGCCAATTTCACGTATGCTGTACCCGCATTTATGATCATAATAATATGATATTTAACGAAAAAGAGATGACTTGTGCATGAATAATTGGAAAACTGTATGCCGAGATCGAATAAATGCCAGGTAAAGCATGATAAATGATATTGTACAATGTCGAAGTGACATCAGAAATAGGATGTAGGCAACAAATTGTCTTATGCATAGTTGTTGCATTGCAGTCAAGTTGTAGACCTGTTCTGATGCCTATACAACTCGTAAATTACTCGAATACACTCGAAACTCAACAGGACATGGTGAGGCAGACTAGATTTCCCTAGTAATCTACAGTAATAAACATACGCCTTCCTCATTCGGTGGTGAATAGTCCATCTTCTGATCGTCTCCTCTATATCTTCAGTCTCTCCGTAATCAGGCTATGACAATAGACTTGTATTGTCTTCCTGTCCGACTCTGATCCAATTCAAACCTCCGATGAGGCCCCTCTCCAAATCCCTCCTCTCTTCAAACATTCGATGCAATCTTCTCGCTCTTCGCACTTCATACGCGAAACTTGCATCCTCATCATCTTCATCGGGTACTTCTCCTCCCTCAGCATCTATCCAATCAACCCAATTCAGAACCTTCTCCTCTTCCTCTTCTCCATGCTCCTCCTCTTCTGCACCATCCTCATCCCAGTATGCATTCTCTTCTTCACTTTCACCCGAGATAAATCCCATTCTGATCAGCTTAGTTCTGAAATGGCATCAATATTTGGATAATTCCCAAAAACCCTGCCTCATAAATTCCGGAAGCATCGAGCGTGCAAGGCAGCTCGATCTTTGATCACTTGCGAGTGCCACAGCCGCCAGATCAAATAGAGAGGGCACTGTTCATAAAGTGGTTGCTAGTCTCCTCTGGTTACACTACACAATGTATGCTGCACATCCACAGGAAAAAATTAAGCAATTTGGCTCACCGAGTTCAAGTGGATAGAATGCCCAACGCTTGTCGCCCCTGAAATATTAGGTTGTTGCATAAGTCTTGATCGTTTTTTGCACTCAGCGATCATGACCTCTGTAAGAGTTCTTATTTCAATGAGCGACATCTAGTTTTTCTTATGTTAATAGTACATTAATGTGCTTCCTAGCGCATGTTAGTTCAAAGCTATCAAGCCATTCTGATGGGAACAGCACGAAGTCAAAGTCTGACAACTGGAGTTGTGGGGTTGACTTTTTGTGGAGTCATATCTCAATGCATAGCGATGATATTGCCAAACTTGAGCCACTATATAAAATATCAGTGAATACATGATACTTTAGTACAATTACGGCGTTTGCAAAACATTGCCCATTGCAGAGAATTGAACTTCATTCCGTATCAGTCCACTATGTTACGGCGGAAAAATCTTTATTTTATCGAATTCGGGTTATTTGAGGTTGGGATATCTAAATCTCTCAGGAATAATTAACAGTCATATTGAACAATTTGCTGTTCTGGTTTAAAGATGTGACATTATTCCTTCGATCAGATTTCATTCCGAAATTAATGGTGGAAATAGTGGTGTCAAAATAGACACATTCGTATATTTGCTATCTCGACCATCAAATGAGTGCTGGATGTAAGGTGGTTATCTGAACGAGTAACCCTTCTCCTATCTACCACTATATGAAAAGTATTGGGAAATACATCAGATTTGCCATAAAGGTTGTAAATAATATCAACCTAAAACTGGAATATTTAGTAAAAATCTGATAACTTTCAATTTTTGATTTTTCAATTTGCTATTTTAGGAGAAGATCAATATCCCAATTTTTTCTTGTTATTGCACTATTCTTATTGCACTATTGTTCAAGCGCACGTGAATCGACATGAAATGCGTTGGTTCTATAGGGAGGAAAACTATTTGAATTGAACATGGGTCAGAGCAAGCGGTTCAATTCGAAATCAGTTTTCTCTGGGTTGGATGAAGCTAGAACCATGTTCAACATAGGGCTTCAAAGAGCAATCAGTACACTCCTAATCACGAGTTTTGGGATTTTGTTATGACCATTACCAATGAAGTTGTTCCATCTCGAACTAACATCAAATTTATTATCATAAATTGGTGATGCTAAAGTTTCTATTTATAGCTTTGAACGCTTGCACGATTGAGTTCAACATCATGGTAACAATAAGCAAGTATACTCCTAAACTATATTACTAAATCAAAGCATAGTCGTTTGGTCGAAGCGAAATCGATGGCTTGTAACTTAGTGCTCAAAAACGATCAAGACTTATGCAACAACCTGATATGATAGTTTTTAGAATTTGTAAGATAATCATTTCGGTAATATTAGGGTGTCCGGAAAGTTCGTTCATTTGGCCATCAAAAATGAACGCGTGATTCAATTCCCCATTTCTGCAGTTCTATTCGTGAGCAATGTATCGTGCAATTTTTGTTTTGAATTGGAAGAATATTGCATCACTACGAAATATTTTAGAATTATTTTAGTGGTGGTGACTTTACACGGCCTAGTGAAAACTTGGTTTTCCATTGTTATATCCTCGGCCGTTCCGCAAAGCTAAATTATTCCATTTGATGTTGGGTGGCTCCCCTTACTCTTAGCTTTTGTAAAACATGGTACTCCCGCTTCAAGAATTGAGATTACGGTCTTGTTACTCTGTTTCACGCTGAAAACCCCATTTTTTGTCGCATAGTCGTATTGTTCTCATAAGGTAAAAGAGCCAGACTAATGTCAATTAGCTCAATTAAAAGGAAGTATCGGGTACTCCATTGTCCACTATACGACGCATATCTCACCTGTCTAGCAAAATTTTTCAACTTCATTTTTTTGTGACCTGTCAGTTTGAATACCTAACGATTTGTCGGCCGTAAGAAGGGGCTGGGGCAAAATAACTAGGTAATCGGTGCCCAATTACTAGTGGATCACGTATGACAAGTTAGAGCGAATACTTCAGTAGATGCACGCTAACACGATGTATGAAAATTTCGCTAGGTCGTGATAAAATCAAATCACTAAAATCAATGTAGAAACGGTCATACTAATCCAATCATCTTTTAATTCAGTGCTAGTACAGCACCATACTTTGCTCACAAATAACACTGCAGAAATGGGGAATTGAATCACGCATTCATTTTAGATGACCAAGTGAACGAACTTTCCGGACACCCCAATAGTAACTTTTATTCGAAATTTAATACTCACCATATCGTTTTTCTCTCCACCAGAAATAAGACACGTTTTCCGAGATTTAAGGACCTGTTTCGCGATCTGACTCGGCTGAAGACATCGGTGATTGTGAACATCTGAACTTTTCATATAATACATGTAGATTTGGCGAAACCAAGTACATATGCCTTCTCCTCGCTCCAATGATGCCCATGAACCAAATTGTACGGAATTTAGTGAGACAAAATATTTCTAATGGCTAGTGTTCCTAAACTGTTAGGGGAGGTCCTCAATTTGGAAAATTTAAGTGGATGCTCAAGAGCATTCAATAAGGCAAATATTAGGTGGATTCAAAAGTTTCTTTCTTTTTTCTTGCATGCACATTTTGACCTCCCAAATTCTTCGCACTTGACCAATCAACAAATGTTTTTTTCAAAATTTATGCGGGCATACCCACACTCTATAATGAACTATATATTGGGCCGGTTCGATAAATGAGGATGGGACAGTTTAATTCGGAAATTGTCAAACTAGGTTAGCACTACCGACTTTTCAATCGTCCAAAGCTCCATGCAGAAATGTGAAGAGCTCGACTTTGTGTATTATGGGGTACTATGATTTTAGATGTCATATGACAGATCAACGCTACTTAGCCATGAATAGCCATTTTGAAATATGGGCCCAATTATCGAACCATACTGTTCACAAATTTCGGAATTTCAATAAATAAGCACAGCGTTCTTGCACATTGGTGAGGAGGAATAAACTGTGATGTGTTGTAAAGTACCCACCCGTGTGTGTATACATGTGCATTTTGGAATGCATTCTCCCACCCGTTTAAGAACTGAATTTTTCGAAATCATGATTTTGAGATTCGCCTTCCGAAATCAACACTTTTCGGGGACCCTTGTTTCCTACGAGCGTTGGAATCCGAATTTTGTGTGCGTATCTGTACAATGCACTCTTGTCCTATTGTTGGTTGACTTCGGAGAACAAGTTGGCCACAACTATAAGAAAACATCCAATCGAAAATGTTAAAAAGTGACCGTTTTCCGATTTTCAGTTTTTGAAATTTGCCAACCTCTTACGATGATGCATAGAATCAAAACAACCCTATGGAAGTAATCTACAATCACGACCATACCATATAGTTTTCGGAAATTTGTGAGGGTTCAAACACACCGGCAGAAATTTGAAAAATAAAAAAAAGAAAGAAACTTTTGAATCAACCTAATACTAACCCTAATCCATTCGGAAAGATCTTGATCATATCGATGGATGACGGACTTCTTCCTGTCCTTCGTTTCGGAGATCATCCACAAAATGTTGCCATCGGAGACTGAAAAAGGTATTTAATTGATAGGCTGCGTGAATATCGGAAATATCGATTGAAAAATGACACAACATAATAATGGACTAATTAAGGGAATTGTTAATACTCAATACTCAGTAAATCCAGTATCTGATATTGATGATGTATTATTATGATCGGATCAATGTTCATTTGTTCAACTCAAGATTAGTTTAAAGGAGGAGTAAACTCAAAATTGAATTGTTGAAGCTATCATATGAGCCCGTTTGCCTAAGAATCGAGCAAGACTCGGCACAGCCAAAAAATGTCGATTCTCTAAAAGTCTGGGTTTTGGGGTAATCGAATGTGCTGAAAACGATGGGCGCATTCATTTTGCCCCCAGAGCCTTCGTTGGCTCCAGATGTTGTCACGTCGAAACAACATTTTTGAGTATATCGCCCCTCCGGAAAGTGCTAAAATTACTCGAAATTACTCTATATAGTTTCCGGGGTAGAATTCCATGCTGATTACGTATATCTAATTTATTTTTCATGAATTATTAAAATACATTTTAAAAAATCAACTTTTTTATATGCCCAAAGTCGGCTGCGTGAGTTACATGGTTGGATCCGCCGTGACGAGAGGATTCAGAATCTCCACTTTCGTCCATTTTGGGGCCGGGACTCCGAAAATTGAAAGCATTTAGTGAGCCGAAATCTGGAGTAAACGGCAATTCCTCTCCCCTCCCCCTCCTGGCGGTACTAGCGAAGGGTGCCAGAGGGCATAGAGGGGAGGGAGAGGGTAGAGGAAGTGTCATTTCTCCAGTTTTCTCCTGATTTCGGCTCACTAAATGCTTTCAATTTTCGGAGTCCGGACGCCAAAATGGACGAAAATAGAGATTCTGAATCCTCTCGTCACGGCGGATCCAACCATGTAACTCACGCAGCCGACTTTGGGCATATAAAAAAGTTTATTTTTAAACATTTATTATAATAATTCATAAAAATGAATTAGATAGGCGTAATCAGCATGAAATTCTACCCAGAAAACCTTATTCGACTAATTTTAGCACTTTTCGGAGGAGCGATATACTCAAAAAAGTGGTTTCGACGTAACGACGTCTGGAGCCAACGAAGGCTCTGGGGGCAAAATGAATGCGCTCATCGTTTTCAGCACATTCGATTACCCCAAAACCCAAACTTTTAGAGAATCAACATTTTTTGGCTGTGCCGAATCCATTCGGATCTGCTCAATTCTTATGCAAACGGCCTCATATGCACTGCCTAGAGCTCCATAACTCCGAAATTAAGAAGCTCAGAAATTTTCAAATTGATATCCCCATTCCAAACAGAGTTATAGCTAGTTGGCTGGGAGCCAGATCAGGGAAAGCTCAGGGAAGAGGGCGAGATAGCACGTGACTAGGGTTCCCTTATTGGAAAATCTTCGTGGCCTTTTAAGATATGTTTCAGGGGCGATATACAGTTGACGAGCGTTTCATTATTTAGTACAAATGAAACTTATCCGAATATTAGACAGAAATTTTCCAATAAGAGAACCCTGCACGCGACTTGAAGAGAGTGCGTCCCTAGGTGAAACATATTCCAACCGAGCGTGCGTTTGTATTTACTCCTCCTTTAACGTCCTAAGGAGATATTCATATAGATGAAAATGAATGCAAATTTTCTCACCAAATGAACATTCTCGTCGTCCGAATCCCAATAAGTACATGAAAATAAGTGAAGATGACCTGTGACAAATACCTTAAACGATCCCATTATAAATGTAAACACTGTAAATGAAAATAAGCAATTAAATAGAAATCGAATAACAATAAATTGGTCACCTTGTGATAGTGCTCATTATTCAGCGGATAGTCCGTAAAGTATTTGAGGATGAGCTGAAATTATTTTTACATAGAGAAAAATGGTTAGCGCGAAGTTGAATTGATTCAACAATTTGAAATTCGCATCGCGAATAGCGAATGCCGAAAAAACACAACAATTAAGTCTGTTGCTTTTCGAACATTCTCGTTATCAGTTATTGTATTCCAATTTGAAATGCATATGCACGTACATGTTTTCTGAAAGTTGGGAATTCTCTGGTCCATGTCTTCTCTTTGTCATTCAGATTCACACGATTCACACTTTGTTCTTCAGTTTCACGATTATATTCTAATACGCAGAAGAATGTGTCTGATCCTGTAGTTTTGCCAGTTAAGATACCCTATTCCTCTCGATAAATTTGTTTGACAAACCTTGTTTATACCCGAAAGAAATCGAGTCAGAATCGAATTTTATGCTGTTTATCGATTCAACTTCTCTCCAATGAAAGTTCTTCCCATCTCAAATTCATCTCTAAAATATGACAGAAATATGTACTAACCGATTCGTCCTTCATAGAAAAACTGTTCCACATACATCCAAATGTACACTCTTTCGTTGTGAACTACTGCTGTATCAAACATAAATTCACTCGCGTCCATATCACTGTCATCCATATCATTCAGTTGAACGAAATTCGACTGAAATTAATATGCATTTTTTTAAAAAAAATTGCTTTAAATGGTATTAAATTAACATTCCTGAAGTATTTATTCCTGCTCAAAATTTAACTCACATCATGAATTACACTAACACTTTCCACTTCCATTGTTTCTGAAAAAAATCGAATTCAATATACTGAGGAAAATTTACACTCAAAGACGCAGCATATACAGGGTGTCCCAAAAGTATTGACCCACATATTACCTCGAATATCTCACTAACGTCTAAGGGCAAGAATCTCTATTCTAGCCTGTATACTCCTCCATGCCATACCTTCATAATAGTTGTATTGGATCCAAATAAATTCATACAAAATTCTGCAGCAGAGTCAAATGCATATACGTTCGGCGTCACCGTGACCCGCTACTGATATGCACGAAAAAGTCGTTGTAAAAGAACATCAGATAAGCAATCCGTGATTACTCAAGCAGGTCATTGAGGGCAAGCATTCCACTTTAAAGTACTTATAATGAAATGGTTTTCAACAATTTCAGAGGCCGAGAAATAGTCAATTTGCGATAGCATACTTTTGCGGAATAAAAATCACATTTTTCGAATTTTGTTCAGCATGGTGATAATAGGATACATACTTGTATGGCTTTAACAGTTTCGAAGTATGAATTTTAGGATCATATAAATGGATGAAAACGGCGATTGAGTAGCTCAAATGAGCATCTGAAAAAATCGCAAAAAATCATAACAAGCGGCAGTCGGCAACATTTGGACAATCATTATGATACACTATAAGTATTCAGCTGGGCGCAAAGTACATATTTACAAACAATAATGATAATGTAACACGGCTGTACTGGAATGAATCGCGTAAGTTCGGAGTTAAGAGGTTTGGATATCATTTAATTATAAACCGTAGATTGGGGGCCGTTCATACAAAAAACATTCAAAAATTCATTGTGGACGCAAACCCGAGCATTTGTATCAAGTGAATACCATATTCATAATCAGTGATATTTGCTCTACCTACCATAAATCGGATGACTATAGCCTACTATTGTTGGAATGCAGCTGGGTTTAACCAAGTCGCATTTCTTGCCAAAACTAGACAAATATTCGTTAAAACAATTCTCAGAATGTATAGCTCTTGAACGGTTCGGATTAAACCTCTAATATTCTACACATTTTTAAGTACCTCAGTTGAATAATGCTAAAATTTGGAGCCGAATGATCTTCTATGTTTGAAGTGACATCAAATTATAAAGCGGGTCAATACTTTTGGGACACCCTGTATTTCAATATCAATTTCACATATTCATAATATTTGAAATTTGACAGACGTAATATTGAGAGAAAAAATCACCTGTCTATCGAAATTATTGTATCTTCATTAATTTTGCTTATACTGAACAATCGATCATCAATCCGAAACTGTAACAAATACAATATTCATAAAATTTTCTTGTCTATTTTTTTAAATTGAATTTAATGAAAATCTTACTCACATTGTATACAGGGTGCGAGAAAAGTATGGTGACAAGTCTTTTATGTAATATCTCGCGAAGTAATGATAGCATAGATTTCTGCTTTCGCCATTGTATGCCTGCGAACAGTACCTCCAACAATTTTATCACAGTTCCCCATCTATCGATTTTGTCTTTCAGAGCTTTTCGATTTTCAAGTTCGAAAAAATGGGCCCTTGGCCCGCAGCTCATTTTTCTCTTTAATTAATAATAAAAAATCTTCGGATAATAATTCCCCCACTTTCTCAACTTGAGTATGGAGAGCAACCATTCCTCTTTAAAGTATACTTGTTTAGGCGGAAATACGATATCAGGAAACGGAGAAATATGAAAATAACTGCATCACACTTTGATACAGAATTATCTTTTTGAAAAATCACATTTTCGAATTTCTTTCTCAGCATCCATATATTGAGATATAAACTTGTATGTTATATGCAAGGACCTAATTATGAATTTTAGTAGCGTCAAAGTGAATGAAAACATGGTTTAAACTACTGAACCATACATCAGAAAATATGGCTGAAAACGACACTTGGGACAGATTCGAAAAAGGTACAGAAGCAGATTCGCTTTCCCAATTTAAACTGAAAGCATATTTGCACTACTGAATGGACGTGTACCATAATACATACGTTTATATTTTTCTATCATTCTTATTTGATGGACGCCACATCTTTATTCGAGAAAATTTTTTCGAGGGCCGTTCGTCACAGCTTACTTTTAAATATTTTTAAGCTGTATAACCAAATCTCCAAATTAAATGGACACATATTTAGACTCGGGCACAAGTGCCCTTCTTAAGAAAAAATAATGGAATTCGCCACCTATTACATTGTTGTAATGCGGCATTAAAGAATACGACTCATGCAGTGAGAGAAACATGATCGTTTTTCTTCACTAAATTTTTAATAAATTAAATCTCGTAATCTAAAAGAAATATTTGTTTGATACATGAGCGCTAAATAGCTACACAGCTAAGGTACATGGTGCAAAAAATTGGGATAAATTAAAACACTGCGCACCAAGTGGGGCTTAATTGAATTGTGTCACAATACTTTTCTCGCACCCTGTACCTATACAGTAGCGCCCAAAAGTATTGAAACGATTTGAATTTTTGACTTAGCAAGTTCGATGTTGGGGCGCTATATACCAAACCAATAGAAGAATGCGATGCGAGTATTGCGTCATCACGTGCCTCATAACTAATTGCGTAGTGATGACGCAATCAAATTTCACTTTTTCAAACAGGCTTTATTCTTACATAATTTTTTTCCAACTCGCCACACTTTCTGTGGTTGGAGTCATGCCCGAGGCCTACCCAGAAACAAAATTATGAGGTTGCTGCGCGACGGCACGTTTGCTGCAGCCTTGCTGCAAAAAGGGGGTCTGAAATTAAGATCTCGGCTTCTAGACTACCTAGAGACTCGTTCAAAGCACCAAAATGATCCTCATCGCGATCCCAGGTGATCCTGTGAATATGGAAAGGATATTCCAAAATTTGCCCTCAGGGCATGGAAAATCACTTTTTCAAATGACCACTTTTTTGGAGATTCATAACTAAGGAGGAACTGTATATAAAAATTTGGTTTTTGCTTAGTCATATTCATTATGTTGTATATATATGGTTCCCTACTTTTTAGATTGTTTGAATATCTTTCCTGCCCTCGGCGATCGTTTTTCGGAGGCACTTTCGAGTCCCCGGCCCGCTATTTTCGTCTGCGCTCTATCTCCAACTGTGCCCAGAGTTGTTCAAACATTAAAAAAAGTTGGGGATCAGTTCCCCAGAACAAGTTGGACTTGTACACACAATAACAAAAGATTTCCTTAACTCTCCCGCAAACTTGTTATCGAAGGGTCATGCAATCAGAACCACGGTGCACCTCCGATAAACGATCGCCGAAGGCAGGAAAGATATTCAAACAATCTAAAAAGTAGGGAACCACATATATACAACATAATAAATATGACTAAGCAAAAACCAGATTTTTATATACAGTTCCTACGTAGTTATGAATCTCCAAAAACGTGGTCTGTGAAAAAGTGATTTTCCATGCCCTGAGGGCAAATTTTGGAATATCCTTTCCATATTCACAGGATCACCTGGGATCGCGATCATGATCATTTTGGTGCTTTGCAAGAGTCTATATCTGGTCTAGAAGCCGAGATCTGAAATTCAGACCCCCTTTTTGCAGCAAGGCTGCAGCAAACGTGCGGTCGCGCAGCAACCTCATAATTTTTTTCTGGGTAGGCCTCGGGCATGACTCCAACTACAGAAAGTTTGGCGAGTAGGAAAAAATCTGTGTAAGAATAAAGCCTGTTTGAAAAAGTGAAATTCGATTGCGTCATAACTACGCAATTAGTTATGAGGCACGTGATGACGCAATACTAGCATCATATTCTTCTATTGATTTGGTATATAGCCAAATTCGAACTTGCTAAGTCAACGGTAGAAAAAGTTATATGAAAAATTCAAATCGTTTCAATACTTTTAGGCGCTACTGTATAGGTATAGATACGGAAGTTGTTCTTCCAAAATATGCAATAAAATTCCAAGGAACTCTCGTACATCATTGCGAAAATATTTGTTTTTCTCTCTGGAATTTTTCAGCTAAAGAATTTTTATTTTTGAGTTTCACAATTCACTTTCAACATAAAAGTTTCTCAAAATAATTTTCTGCATTTTTTTCAGACCATTGCCGTCTCTCTAGCTTATCTGGGAGCTGGCATACGGTATAGCCGCCGAAAACAAAACCGGAGAATTCCTAATAGACGGATCTCGGAGAAATATCTTGGATCATTCGTATTCGTATGTCTGGGATAGTAATATGCACCAGTATGACCGATTTTTTAAAAATATTAGGTTGAATAGAAAGTCTTTATCCACTTTTTATTTCCCTTCTTCTGACAATAAAGCACAAGAGCAAAATCAAACATATGCACCATTGTTATCTACGACAAATCTCCAACGTTCAGGCAACTTATGGATTCCCTCCTTATAGAACCCATCTCGGCGCGAATTAAAATATTGCTTGAGTGCGGCCTCGATCGCCCCACGGGAAATGAAGGATCTCTGATCGAGATGACGGGTCAGATCCGAGAACAACCAATAATCCGAAGGGGCCAAGTCAGGAGAATACGGTGTATGAGGGAGAACCATCCAGCCTTATTTGGACAGCTCCTGCTTGACCTGCCGTGCAACATGGGGTCGGGCGTTATCGTGTTGATAGTACACTTTCTTGCCGTTCAGGGCAGATTGTGCGAATTTCTTCTTGAGATTCCGTAGTTGTATAGTGTAGACATATTCAGTAATTATCCGCTTCTCGGGTAGGAGCTCCCAGTAAATCGGGCCATCCACCCCCCACCAGGCAGAGAGCAAGATTTTCATAGGGTGAAGGCCAGGCTTTGCGACGTCCTGTGGGGTCTCATTGACATCCACCCACTGTGCCCTCCTATGGTGATTCTCATAGCAGACCCACTTCTCGACCCCTGTTATGAGACGGTCCAACCATCGATCTCCAGCGTGAAGAGTGAGTAGAGAAAGGGAATCGTCGACACGGTGGTCAAACTGGTCTTGGGTCAATTTGTGGGGTATGAAACGGCCTAGCTTCTTCTTCTTGCCAATGGAGACCAATCATTTTACGATGGTGCTTTGCGATACCCCAAGTGTGGCTGCCATGTCGCGGGTATTTGGGAAGGATCCAATTCCACTACGATCCGTAGCGCATCCAAATCCAGCTCGGGTGGCCTCCCAGACCGGTCATGATCATCCATGGAAAAGTCCCCCTTCTCGAAGAGTTGGTACCAATTGCGCATGGTCTGGTAGTGAGTGGCATATGAATCGTACACTTCAGCCAACTGACGTTCCTATTCCTTCATTGTAGTGTGAGAGAGAAATACGAATAACAGAACGTTGCGGATGTGCAAGGCCGTGGGAACAAACATCGTGGTCTTACTAGTGGCAGAATGAAAGGCGTGGAATGGGGAGTTGTTGACCACATAGTCCCTTTGTCATGTGTTATTGACTAGAGGCGAGGGAACACCAAAGGTATCCTGCACTGAGCAGTGATCGAGCAAAACAGTGGATAAAGACTTTCTGTTCAACCTAATATTTTTAAAAAAATGTTCGTGATGGACTTTTATTTATTTATTTATTTATCGTACACCACTAGGGTGCTTCGGCAAGTGCAGAATGTGCGTAAAATGGGGGTAGGGATGAGGTGAGAAGGGGGTCGATCTTCCGAATTCTGTCGTACAAGAGAGGAGAGTGCCGAGGGGAGGGTGCCTCGTGAGCGGGAGGAGTGACCGCTTGTCCAATGTATATCTTATTGGAAGTTTGTGTAACAGAAGATCGAAGGTCGAGGGGACATGCGAAGGGTTGGGAATGGTTGGGGGAAGGGTAGGGAAGAGCGAGGAAAAGGTGAGGGAGGGTGATGACTTCACGGGTCTCCTGTAAAAGTGTAGGAAAATGAGTCCCTGCAGCTAGTAGAAATTATTGTATACCGCAGATTTCGAGAAAGAAGGTTCATCCAGTCAGTTTGGTGAAATCTGCACATTATCGATTTTTGTGATCTACAGCTTAAAATTGATGTATTTCAGTTCATTTTCATTGTACACTGTTCTGTTCTGTTCTGTTCTGTCTGGTTGTCGTTTTGCTCGTCTTCGAGAGTTCTACAATATCTTAAGCCATGTCCAGAAATATGGAAGCTGTTTTCATACTCATTTAACCTGAAAACCGGTTTTCAAATCGAGAAATCGGTCTTATCGCGACCTGAACAATGAAATACAATGAGTTTTATTGCTGCTATGGATTCTACGGACAAAATTAGTGGGGGTCTACGTTGATAGTTTTTCATATAACCATCCTCCCGATATGGATTTACTATGTAAGTTCGCGGACATGGCCTAATTTTTGACCAAAACGGTTTTTTTGACTGTATTTCACTTCAAACTAATCCAATAACAATTTTTAAAAAAAATGAAATCGAAAGCTCTTTTTGAGACGAAGAAAAGTGTTTCTGAGCAATTTTGCTCTAAGATCACTCATTTCCGAGATATTCGACCATAAAGCCTATTGGTTGATAAAAATACAGACAATATAGATTCTCTGGCTTCGTATACCAAAAACACAATCGTTTTTATTCTTTCTATGGAATCTCCACACAAAATTAGGCGGTGTCTATGTTGGCAATTTTTCATTTCGCGGTCCTCCCACTATGGATTTACTATAGGATATTATCGACGTTTCCGGACTTTATGCCATGTTTATGCCATGTTTTATATGATGTGGCTAAGCATATATTCCCTGCTGACTAACAATAGTCTGACTAACTAAGGACCAACTAAGGGCCTGACTAACGACCTCATTGAGGACCTGACCGTAGCACGTAGGTAAGGTGTGTCCATGGCGGGACGGAAATAAATCTTAGATTTCACAGCTCAAATGAGGACAATTTACCGTTGCATGGTGAGCAGATCGCAGAAATTAGAAAAAAGATCGTTTAAAGTCCATATTTTTATCATTATCACACGTATCACGAGCCAGTGGATGTGTGCGGGAACATTTTTAAAAAAGTTGTGCTAGATTTAACTCATATTATAGTGGTAGAACACCCTAGGCATAATATTTCGAAAAAATTGGGTCATTGGTCCCAGAGCCGTAAATTAGGAATTCTCCGGTTTTGCACCCGGCTACACTGTATTTCAGCTCCCAGATGAGCTAGAATGATGGCGTTGGGCTTAAAATTCGCGGAAAATTATTTCCAGAAACTTTCATGTTGACAACTTTCTTGTTTGACCATTATTAACGATGTTATCTGCGAAAAACCAGATTCTAGATCAATTAAATAATGCTTTCACCTCAAAGATGAGAGATACTACAGATTTTTATTGTTGAATATAGTAGTAGAAGTCAATATGTATAGATTAAAATTAGGAAAGAAGCAATCATCCTACCCCCTTTTGATGAAAATTTTGGTCAAATGTGAGATATTGCTGAATCTCAACGTTATTTTCGATAAATTGACTTACACACCGAATCTAAAATAAATCAATTTGTAATTCCAGACATAATCCATCCATGTAAGTTAGATGGCAGTGAAAGAGTGTGAAATCAGCGTGTTCGAAAAAATCGGTTTTCGAAACCTCGATTTTTCTCAAGTTTGAGCATTATATTCTTTCCAAATATAAGAACACGCCAATCATCTCCGTCTAGAAATTTAACTATTTACCGGTATGTGTAAGATAATCGAGGAATGGTAGGTTCCTATGCTTTCCAAAGTCGAAATTTCGTGGCTCAGGAACGCAAGATTGATGTAATAAAATATTGTTAAATTCGATTTTAACTAAAAGATTTAAAAAATGTCGGATTTCAACATGTAAATTCATAGTAAAGCATATTTGTTCTAATAACACTCAGAAAATGTTAAAATTTCAGATTTGATTTTCTTCGAATTTTAAGTATTTATAAATCTTTGATTTTCCACAAATGGATCTATTCCTCATTTAAAAAGCAAATTTTCATTGAACACACCGTAATATGATTTTCCATCACGATATCTACCATGTGTGCGCACGAATCTTGACAAAATCGAATTTAACAATATTTTATTATATCAATCTTGCATTTCTGAGCCCCGAAATTTCGACTTTGGAAAGCATAGGAACCTACCATTCCTCGAATATCTTACACATACCGGTAAATGGTTTAATTTCTATAGGGAAATGATTGGCGTGTTCTTCTATTTGGAAAGAATATAATGCTCAAACTTGAGAAAAATCGAGGTTTTGAAAACGGATTTTTTCGAACACGCTGATTTCACACTCTTTCACTGCCATATAACTTACATTGATGAATGATGTCTGGAATTACAAATTGCTTTATTTGAGATTCAGTGGGTAAGTCAATTTATCGAAAATAACGTTGAGATTCAGCAATATCTCACATTTGACCAAAATTTTCATCAAAAGGGGTAGGATGATTGCTTCTTTCCTAATTTTATTCTATACATATTGGCTTCTACTACTATATTCAACAATAAACATCTGTAGTATCTCTCATCTTTGTGGTGAAAACATTATTTAATTGATCTAGAAACTGGTTTTTCGCAGATAACATCGTCAATAATGGTCAAGCAAGAAAGTTGTCAACGTAAAAGTTTCTGGAAATAATTTTAAGCGAATTTTGAGCCCAATGCCAGCCTTCTAGCTCATCTGGGAGCTGAAATACAGCGTAGCCGGGTGCAAAACCGGAGAATTCCTAATTAACGGCTCTGGGACCAATGACCCAAATTTTTCGAAATATTATGCCTAGAGTATTCTACCACTATAATATGAGTCAAATCTAGCACAACTTTTTAAAAAATGTTCCCGGGGTAGTCGCTTTTCATCCACTGACTCGTGATACGTGTGTTATAGAGTAGTAGTTCTAAAATCGCTAGCATAATAAAATAGTTCAATAAGCTTTTTCAAATAGAGTAATCCGAAAAGCGCAAGTTTACAATTATTTTTTAAAAGAAATCACCCTCATCATTTCTGGTGTCTTCAGGAACGCGGCCACGAGAAGTGCTATGGTCGATGAACATCCGACGGCGAACAATGATGTGTGGATGAGAGGAATCGCAAGGTTCAGATAGTCCAATGTCTTCTCCATTCAGACGCAAAAGCCTATCAAGGATACTAAAATGTATGAGAACAGCAATCGACGGATTTCCAACCCACACTTGAGTCAACTATGGTTTCACTAAACAATGCTTACGTGAGCCTGTTTGTGTATAACACAGGTATCACGAGTCGATGAAGCAGAAATAAGTCCATCACGAACAATTTTAAAATATTTAAAAAATCGGTCATACTGGTGTATATTACTATCCCAGACATAAGAATACGAATGATCCAAGTTATTTCTCCGAGATCCGTCTATTAGGAATTCTCCGGTTTTGTTCTCGGAGGCTATACCGTATGTCAGCTCCCAGATAAGCTAGAGAGACGGCAATGGTCTGCAAAATGTAGAAAATTATTTTGAGAAACTTTTATGTTGAAAGTGAATTGTGAAACTAAAAAAAGAAAAATTCTTTAGCTGAAAAACTGAATTCCAGAGAGAAAAACAAATATTTTCGCAATGATGTACGAGAGTTCCTGGGAATGTTATTACATATTTTGGAAGAACAACTTCCGTATCTATACCTATTGGGATGTCCGGAAAGTTCGTATAATGCTTCGGAAAAAAGTCAGTTCGCGATCAAATACAGTGATTGCGCAATCTGCTTGTCAACAATGTATTGCATCATTCTGACGTTGAGTAGTGAGAGGATTTAATCAGTCTCCTAGTTGCTACATTGATTCTTGTGATGGACTCCCATCTCTACCTCCGAGCAGTTTTACTTCATTACTACCGTCTTGGCCGATCCGTGAAGGAGGCCCACTCTGCCCTGGCCCAGTCGGAAGGAGCTGACGCCCCCTCCATACTCTTCTGCTATAAGTGGTTCTCCCGCTTCAAGAAAGGGGAGTTTGGTCTCGATGATCAACTCCGCTCTGGACGCCCTCCCTCCCTAGATCAGCCTCTCGTTCTCCGCACACTGAATCGCAAGCCCATGGCCAGTGTGCGTGAGTTGAAGAAGGATACTGGTACTCCCAGATCAACGATGTCCGATATCCTCCATCGATCTGGGAAGAAGCCGAAACTCCCACAAGTGATTCCCCATGACCTCTCCCCCGAACAGCTGAAAAATCGTGTTCAAGTCTGTCGGGAATTACTCCATCGTAGATCCAATCTTCGATGGGTCAATTCCATCATCGCTACAGATGAGAATTGGATCACGTACGATAACCCTGTGAGGAGACTGCAATGGGTGGATGCAGATGAGAAGCCCACGCCCGTCCCGAAGAAGGAAGAGCACGGAAAGAAGGAACTCCTCTGCTTCTTCTTCTCAGTGCTCGGTCCCATCTACTGGGAGATCCTCGCCCCTGGCACCAGCATCAATGCCGACCTCTTCTCTGAACAACTGCAAGATGTCGCGATCAGAGTCCTTCCCAGACTCCTGAACCAGGGCAAAATTCTTCTTCTGATGCTCGCCCACATCGAGCGAAGATGACCCAGAAGAAAATGGACGAGCTGAAGATCGAGAGGATTCCCCATCCACCGTATTCCCCGGATCTCTCCCCATGCGACTACCACTGCTTCCGCTCTCTCTCTGACTTCTGCAAAGGAAAGAAGTTCAAGAATCGAGATGAAGTTGTGAGGGCTTTCGTGAACTGGGCGGTCTCGAAGAAACCCGCATTCTGGAAGAGAGGAATCGAGACCCTGCCCAATCGCTGGAGGGAGGTAGTGAGAAAGAAGGGGGCATACATTGGTCACTGATAATTGTAAAGCATTGAATAAAAAATAAAAAGAAAAAATTATACGAACTTTCCGGACATCCCAATATTTGGTTGACCCTCTGTGTGATTATGGAAGACGAGGGTGGCGAGGGATAGAGGGGAGTCACAGAGACGAGAGATCACGAGATACTAAGAGAGTAGGTCTGACCCCGTAGAGAGAGGGGAAGGAGGGAGGTGGACAGAGAGAGAGGAGAGAAGGAGTGGCATAGAGGGGGGGGGGGAGAGAGAGAGAGAGAAAGGGAGACAAGGGGATGGCCGAGTCGACTCCCTCTGTTAGCCCCTTCCCCCTCTCTCCTACTAGGCTATTGCCATCTCTTGCGCTAACTTAAGCACTCCGATTTGTCTCGCTAGAAGAACAACTACTATCTTGATTAGTAATAAATTGACCATATTAAAATCTGGAGAAAGAATTTTTTAGTAGGGTAAATTTGTTCAGTGGATTATCCACTCTCAGTCCTGGTCTCTAGTGAGCATAGCGAGTAGAGTTGGCACTAGGTCGGATAATAACGGTCGGATGAGAACCCACTGGATGATAACCAAAAAAGTACCCCTATCCAGCATGTGCACAGTAGGTTCCCAGAGTGTTGATTCGGTGAAAGTCCTATACAAGGGTCCATATTTTGGTTCTCATCCGGCGCAGCGAGTTGATTTCGAGGAACAATGTCAAGGTTTCCTTACTTGAGCAATGGTCTCGCTCTCTCCATACCATACATTCTCTCGCACACTCTGATCGACGAGAGAGCGTGTGGTTTGTAGAGATTTTAAATCCATATACAATTACTCATTAGTAAATTATCATAATGTACGCAAGTAATTTTATGATAATTTCACTCTTTTTGTGTGTTGCCTGTCTCCTAAAGCTGACTTTCGTTGTTGAATGTAATCGTAACGGTTAAACGCCTCTTCTTCTACCTTTGCCTTCATTTCGTTATCTGAGAATTCCCCCCCAATTGTAGGTACGATGCTCTTTCTTCCTCCAGTAGAGAATGACTCTTACGAGTTCCTTACGAGAAATGCGCCCTACATGAAAGTAAGATCATATGCTTCCTTATATTTTATTTACACATTTAAAATATTGTCTTCAATCGGTGTCGTTCTATCGATTTTGAATTTCAGTTTCTAATCGAGGACGCACTATATTGTTTGCATTCAGAATGGGAGAATGGAGGAACCGTTACCAAATAGTTTGCAATTAATACTAGTGAGTTATCTTCCATAAATTATCACTAAAGTCACTAAAGTGAGCGTTGTAATTATTAGTTTTAAATTAGTATAAATATTGGTTTATTCCGCGAGGCAAAACCGTTCAATGCCTAATTTCAGAAACGCTGAACGTGACTCAAATAAGCTCCAATCAAGAAGTAAGTAATCGATCGATATCTCCCGCGCGAATTCTAATTGTGATTATTCCTAGAAAAATATCAAAATGAAAATCTTGATTTCCTAGTTGAGTAGAAGAAGTTCAATTAAATATGATATGGACTCGTTACTTCACGTGCTCTTTTCTGTGACTTTGACGGCTTCCAAAATAAAGGAATAAAAAATATGGTATTATTCAGTTACCAATTCGAAACATCTACGAGAGTGCAGTAGTGCACAACAATACGGCATATATCTGGAACTGGGCCGACAACTTATTCTATGTGGGAAAAATAGGTGAGTCTCATTGTGTTGGTTGATATTGACTCCTCCCCCTTCCCCCGTCTATAGATTTACTCCTTTCATTCTCTTCCGTTCAAGATGATAAAGAGAATAACTAGACGTGGGGAAAGAGGTGTGTAGTCAGTGTCATCCGACACACGCGTTTCAATACTCGAATTCGTAGTACTTTTACTATCAGAGGGAACAAGTGTTCACTGGACGGTCACATTATCAGAAGATACATCTTCATTCGAGAGAAATGCACTTTATTTCGGCTACAAAGCATGTTAGTTCTAGTTGTTTTCTTACGATATTGAATTATCAAGAAAAAAAATACATTTTAAAGGTAAAGAAACGTTCTACTGTGTGCTTGATTTCAACGAGAATACTCAAGAGCATTCGGTCAATTTGAATGACAGCACAAGGACGTGGACAAAATGTCTTACTAGCTACAGCGACCGGGTCTGTAAATATTGAATCGGTTGTTTTTAAAATTAAACATGGAGCTGTGGTTATATGATTAAACCTTATTAACAAGCGCATAAAATTATGACGTGTATCATATGACTTTTACAAATAATTGTTGTACACTTAGATTTAAAAAAAGACGACAAACTGACTCAAACTGCCTCTTGTTTCAGAAAACAGCAAAATATTGTCAAATGAATTTACTGTACACCTACCACTATGAAAGGGTTTGTTGCATGCTCTTCTATTATTAATATTTAACAATATTTGCTCTCTCAGATATTTGTCACGGAGCAATATGTTCATTTCTTCTCAAATAAATACGACGAGGACTTTGACCACTTGGCAATATTTCATTTCATGCCATTTCGTCCATGCATTATTTTTAAATGTACCATGTACTCAGAATTGCAAGCGAACACAATGGAATAATTGTTGGCATATCAACATCAATGCTTCAATTTTCAGATTCTCGATTTACTCAATATGGAATGGACTTATTCTAAACAGAGAGAACTTCCGCCTTCCACGAAATCGGAACTCTGTCAGTATTTTTCTTGATCGCCATTTCATTTTTTCGCTTTTTTTAGCTTCAGACTAGGATTGGATGCATGATGTTTGGTCATATTAGTGTTATCAGTTTAACAAATTATTTCAGTCACCGACAATCGTCAAATGTGGATGATTTCTGAGATTGGGAATGAAAACGAGTCGGTGCTACTTCGATATGACCATGCATGCTCGCTATGGATCAAAGTAGAGTTTTCCGTTCCTTTTTTGTTAAAATTGTTAATTTTTCAAACTTTGTGCAGCAATTTATGCGTATACAAGAATAGTTATGAATTTCAAACCAGATGCGAACTATTTCTTCCGACAGCTACCTCGTCCGACACATGCCTCACAACGTAGGAAGCCGCACTATATTTATATGCGCTGCAACCATCCGACAGAAGTTAGTATGATTGCAACAAATTAAAAGTATTGATACGAGTGTATTCTAAACTCTGTTGAAATATGCAATCGTCTGGCTCTCTCCAGTTTGCACGCTCTCTCGCCGGTCAATGAGACGAGAGAGTATGCAAACTGAACAGAGTCAGGCGACTGCTCTGAAATATGGTGCTATTGTATCAGGTTGGAACAAAAGTTTTGCACGATTTTCATATTTTCGTTTCCAGCATACTCTGTCCTTTATTTTCAAAATTATTTAATTTTGTTTCATGTATTCGTTGAGGGCTTGGATACTCTTTCTATCACACATTAGTATTACCCATACCATTTGATATTGTGGCGGCATTTGAAAGTCAAAGTTACTACATTTGAGAACTGAACTACATAATTTTGGGGTCTGCTCTCTATGGATATCGATGATAATGCAAATATCAAGGTATATTTGGAAAGTGTGATGAACAGGCATCATACAATAGTATGAAAATGGGGATCACCACAAATGGCATTCCAGAAACTTGGTCAGTTTTGATCTCGCGTAAAAAGGGGCTTGGTCTGAATTAGTTGCCTTCACTGCATACCCGTAGCCGTAAGTCTATCGATCTCAAATACATTTAAACTTTAAGTACCTTCCATGGTAAGCTCACAATTATTTTCGTGTGGACATACAATGCTTCTATTAGAAAATGCAATTTTGAATACTCAGATACTGATATTAGAGTGTCGAAATTGATGTTTACATGAATGGCATGTTTCAAGCATAAAAGGAAGCTTAGATTTTATATGGTTAACTAAACAAGCAACTCTTACTCTATCACTTATTGGCTTGGCCGAGTCAGGGGATAGCTTCATTTTGTGGAGATCGACTCGAACAATGCACATCGAATTTCAATATTTTGGCTGTGATGACCATGATTCAAAATTTCAGAAAATATTAATTTTCTAGGAGTGGAAAAGGGTATGCTCCAGCATTTCTTTATGTTATAAAGCCCCAAGGTAGTTTGTGTAAAAGCACTTAAGATCAAGCCAGCATAATTGATTGTCGAGGCAATAACATCGATCCATTGAGTAACGTTATTTCTCGAATGTTGGAATTTAATGGTCTGTAAACCTTGCTAAATTAAAGCAACCACTAGATCCTGCATATCTTTAGAGAGAACTGTCAACGGGCTTTTCACTCCACCATGTGATATTATACAATGATTTTTTCTGTCCGAATAGGAGCGTGGTAAACAAATGTCCATGCCACTCAAAAATTTCACATTTAACGAAACCTGCTTTTTTTCGCAAACCCTCAGAGCAGGATTCGATTCGAAGTAGCGGATATATTTTACAAATAGTCCCTAAATATATGCTATCCGGTTAGATCGACCCGATTAAAGTGAAGCCTTTTAAGCAATTTCAAACTTCATGGCCGAAATCGTGCAAAACTTTTGTTCCAACCTAATACATGGAACCGAAAGAAACGGAAGTCATATCAATAGTGCAGTTATTTCAGTCGAGTTCGACCCGCGTTGTGCATCGACGAACACGGTGAGGAATTGGCATACGGTATAATCGATCACTTACGGTACAATCAATCACTAACATGAAGCATGCTAAACGAATCAAATGCAAAGACTTGAGTAATTTCTAGATTTACTGTTTAAATTTTCATGATTCAGAGCCCACACTGTTCCAACTGGTAGCAAACAAGATTGCGAGAAATCCAACAATATCCCTGTTAGCCAGCAAATTTCTTCCTGAATCCACAAGGTGAGAGTGTGATATGAAAGAACCAAATTGGACGGTAAATTCATGCTTGAAGCGATCGCAAATTTTCATTAGTTTGATCATTTAAAAAAAATCACACAGTTATCAGATCTGTATTTTCAGAAGCCGATTGATCTTGATGGGAGCAATGAATGAGGAACACGATGACGACTCCGAGAGTCAGAGTGAGGCCTACGAAGGAGAGGAATGGGGAGACAAGGTTAAGAATAACAATAATAACTATTATAGCATTATATCATACAGTATCGCCGGAAAGTATTCGGCCATTTTTTTATTTCCGCTGTAGTTTTTGAGCCAGGCTAGATATTGTATATCTGGGATGTAGAATCGATTAAGACAATCAGCGAGAGAATTGGAGATAGGGATATTGGTCAAGATTACGGATAATCATAGCTCTAAGCGAGCCTCAGGTTGATTCGATGAGCGAGAGAGATTCGCAAGCATCGGTAGATATGGAACACGAAGTGAGAAGAGCGAGATGGCTAGACCGAGCATTCAGAAGACGACGACGTCAGGTATTGATACAATATAGAGGGCACTCGGAAAACTGAAAACTATGACGTCATGCTTCCTTTGGTATATCAAAGGCACACGTAATAGTTCTCATCCGACCTAGTTACAATATAGAGATTCGGCACAGCATCGAACTCAAACTAAGTTATGTTACTCGAAACAAGAGAACAAATGAGAAAATAGCATTGAAATTAAATGACTAACTTATTTTCTCCGTCACGTAAACAATGTGAGGGAGAAAATAAGTTAGCCATTGATACAATTTTGATAAACGCTACAGTATCTTTCTCAGGAGTACGAGCTGACTGCAGCTCTGAGATGGACTGCGGTAGCTGAGGGATCAGACCCGGAGCAGTTTCCCCTCCCTCAAGAAGAGGAGATGGAAGACGTCGAAGTAATGATTGCAAACTGGAGAAGGGATTACAGAAACGAGAAAGCCGCTGACCATTTCACGGTTATTATGAGTAATTCTCGGTTGAATCGATGCGCAATCATTCCGTTAGCATGTGCAAATATTATGTACGGTATGATTACATGCTTACATCGATTTGATCAAACTTACCATTCCGATTAGTGATATGCTAAAATATGTACATTACAAAAGTGATTTCTGATTCTAGCTTGCAATTTACCTTTTCCATTATTTGTTTCATCAAAATTCTTACGGTTCTCTCTATCATCAATCACCCTGCAATAAACATTTCGACAGGGTTCGTCACGTATTCGTGTGTATGCCTTGTTAAAATAATATACAGTTGCTATCGGAATAAAAATAATAGTTCAAGGTAAAAAAAGTCAGTACCCGAATGAAAGCCGAGTGAGGGCACACACCACAGTCTACTGTAGCCCTTCTCACGCAAATGCCTGTTCATTTGCCGTATCTAATTTGTATGATTTAATTTCTTCGTCTTTATCATGACGATGCCTCTATTCATGTTCTTCCCTACCAGGAAACAAAAAAAACCAGGAACTAAGAACATTTTGTGGTGGTCTGAGTGGAAGAAAGGGGAAGAGAGGGAGAAGTCGAAGAGAGAGGAAATGAGGCGAGGGAGCCTGGCATGGGGAATGTCAGTCCAGGAGCGAGAGAGCACGCGAAATGAAGAAAGCGCTCTTCACTATATGACCCCACGCAGAGGGAGAGACCATCTGCCATCTCTCTTGCAAATGCCCGATAGACGGTCTCTCCATTTGTAGTGCTTTCTCATCAATCTCGATTCTTGGCAGTCTCCGAGTCGTCGTTAACTGCGCCTTTGCAAAGCATAATTCACGTTGTGTATTTGTTCATAATTATTTAGCTTCGGAGATATTCGGGTACTGATGACATTGCGATCTTAGACGAGTACCCTCTGAACATATCCATTTTCTAATTGAAAATGTTGAACATATTATATTTTGCAAATCAACCAATATTTCAGTCTTTTCTGATGATATTTCTGCCGCCGATTGATTTCAGTAGATATGAATTTCTCGCTGACCCATATTCCAGTGATCCTCCAATAACGGTGAGACACTATCTACTATTTGCTCGCATTTATCCCAAAAATTATTTTGTATCTTAATCAAACGCAGAAGTACAGGGTGCGAGAAAAGTATTGTGACACAATTCAATTAAGCCCCACTTGGTGCGCAGTGTTTTAATTTATCCCAATTTTTTGCACCATGTACCTTAGCTATGTAGCTATTTAGCGCTCATGTATCAAACAAATATTTCTTTTAGATTACGAGATTTAATTTATTAAAAATTTAGTGAAGAAAAACGATCATGTTTCTCTCACTGCATGAGTCGTATTCTTTAATGCCGCATTACAACAATGTAATAGGTGGCGAATTCCATTATTTTTTCTTAAGAAGGGCACTTGTGCCCGAGTCTAAATATGTGTCCATTTAATTTGGAGATTTGGTTATACAGCTTAAAAATATTTAAAAGTAAGCTGTGACGAACGGCCCTCGAAAAAATTTTCTCGAATAAAGATGTGGCGTCCATCAAATAAGAATGATAGAAAAATATAAACGTATGTATTATGGTACACGTCCATTCAGTAGTGCAAATATGCTTTCAGTTTAAATTGGGAAAGCGAATCTGCTTCTGTACCTTTTTCGAATCTGTCCCAAGTGTCGTTTTCAGCCATATTTTCTGATGTATGGTTCAGTAGTTTAAACCATGTTTTCATTCACTTTGACGCTACTAAAATTCATAATTAGGTCCTTGCATATAACATACAAGTTTATATCTCAATATATGGATGCTGAGAAAGAAATTCGAAAATGTGATTTTTCAAAAAGATAATTCTGTATCAAAGTGTGATGCAGTTATTTTCATATTTCTCCGTTTCCTGATATCGTATTTCCGCCTAAACAAGTATACTTTAAAGAGGAATGGTTGCTCTCCATACTCAAGTTGAGAAAGTGGGGGAATTATTATCCGAAGATTTTTTATTATTAATTAAAGAGAAAAATGAGCTGCGGGCCAAGGGCCCATTTTTTCGAACTTGAAAATCGAAAAGCTCTGAAAGACAAAATCGATAGATGGGGAACTGTGATAAAATTGTTGGAGGTACTGTTCGCAGGCATACAATGGCGAAAGCAGAAATCTATGCTATCATTACTTCGCGAGATATTACATAAAAGACTTGTCACCATACTTTTCTCGCACCCTGTAGCGGCAATGTCGCCCCAAGATTTATCAGGGTCTCTTTTTTTATTTTTTAAAGAAATTTTTCAAAATTATTATTTTTTTTATTTCTCGCCTGATCCCTAAATGTTGTCGCATGAATGGTCCACCTCTTCTCTTCCTCACTCAAATTCACTCGATAGATAGAATACTCTTTCGTTTCCTCGGCGAAGTCAATAACGCAGTAGAAAGTGTTCACTCCTAAATTTATTGGGTCACGAAAGGAACAACATCTACAAGAATGCATTCGCAAACCACTTCAAATGTGTTTTAGTTTTCCTTCATTTCGAGGAGATGCTCAATGAATGTGAGCATTCAACTCATTTTTGCATTATTCGTTGAGAAAAAACATGTTTTTATTATCCGAACGATATCCGATCTTCACCAAATTTCTTGGATTTAGCAGACTTCATTACTTTCCATTCAAGGAAAATACGATCTTGACATTTAATTGATGTTGGAAGGAAATGATTGTTTTCCATAGGAGCGAGGGGCTACACCTTCATAAAAGAATTGTTCTTCATTGTTCCAAAAATACGCCTTTTTGTCATGAGCAATTGTAGTCTCGAACAAATCTTCAAGATCCAACTGAAACTGAAGATATTGCAACCAGAAAAAAATACACGAAATATTGAGGCTAAAATTATGATAAGATAAGAAGACGCTCCATCGACACTACCTTCCTAAGAGAGAGAACTGGTTCCACGTCGAAATTCGCTGAAATATATATTTTAGGTAAAAAATACATAACAATTAAAATACAAAACAGCTTTCAAAGCCTCAAACTTGACCATAATGCTCATGAAAATGAGAAAGTTAACTAGATCACTGAAACCTAGATGCATACTTGTAATTTTGGAAGTGTAACCTTGCTGACATAAATTAATTGCCCGCACAGTCGAATGTTCCTTTGCCTCGTTGATACAGTACAGCTTTCCATCGATAACAAACTGAATATTAAATTATTTACAATGCTAAATTTAAATTTGTTACATGTAAAGTTTAAACAGATCCAATTGTAGAATTTTTCAATCCATTTGTGATTTAAAAAAAAAATCATGCACTAAAGATTCGTGATGTAAAGTCCGTTACGCTCTCTCTCTCATCTTTCACCGATGAAACAGAGTAAAATAGTCTCTAAAATGGAGAACGAGAGTAATCCTAATTCGTAATTATCTTATCAACACAACTAACTTTTATATGTGTGGTGCATCGTCTGTGAGAAACCTGTATTTTTCGCTCTCGATTGGGGGAAGAAAGATCATTCACTGAAAGTTGATTCTTAGCGTACTGAAAACTCATTGTTCGAGGATATATTATCGACTGTAAAAGATAATCACAATAAAAGAAGGAAGTGCGTAAGCCTAGATGCTCAGATAGCTGCTCGAGCAAATGGAAAACTCAGATGAGCCAGCTGCTATACACTCTCTTTCTCTCGCACCTCTCCAATCTGTGTACTCTCTCTTCTTCGAGAACAGAAGCACGTGGGAGAGATGGAAGCAACTCCTCTCTCTCGCCATCCGTTACACAGCTTCCCACTCTCCCTCTCTCTCGCCTTTCGATCGCATCACGTTGTTTACTAGCCGCGAATGAAACACACATTCTTGTAGAATCGATCGTCCGCTTCATTACTCACCTTACGTCTATACTCAGAAAAAAGAAGCTCAGCTGTTCGCTATATAGTTCCCATTTGAATCCTTTCATGAATAGGTTACATTGAAACTAAAATGAACTCGAATTCTGATTACATATTAAATTTGATTTCACATTAAATTGGTCTTATGCTAATTCTGCCAGGCACATTTATTGGGCAACATCCTAGAGGACTGCTGAATATATATATATGGCCAATCAGAAGTGCCCCCTCTTCTCAGCAGCACCGACAGCTGCAGCGTAAGTGGGCTGGCCATCCAGATGGGCGCTGCTGGATTGAGCCTCGGGAATTGCCTTAAAGGGGCATTGAAAGCAAAACCGCCCGAGTCGTCGCGTGCAAGGAGAAATTAGAGGGATTTCATTTCATTGCTCTCTCGCAACCGTTATCTGTGCCGCGGGGCCAACTTTGAATGACTAAAAACTGCCATTATTTGCTATTTCCGAGCATAGAACATACTTCAATTTCGCTCACTAGTTTCCTTACGAAAATGGATGGCAGGATTATTACCGAGGGAATAACAGCTGATAGTGGGGGAGCACATGGGACGACTTGGGTGGGCTGCGGGGCAAACATCTCATTGCCTGCAGAAACCGTTATCTTTTTTTTTCTATTTTGGTAGAATCAGCATCGATTGTTGGCTCTCCGAAAAATATGCAGATAACAAACTGCACTCACTGTAAATGTGTCCTTGTGTGGGACCAG
The DNA here is from genome assembly GCA_036245805.1 of Pristionchus mayeri. Taxonomy (NCBI): domain Eukaryota; kingdom Metazoa; phylum Nematoda; class Chromadorea; order Rhabditida; family Neodiplogasteridae; genus Pristionchus; species Pristionchus mayeri. Next base: position 16,521,979 of record BTRK01000001.1, on the reverse strand, counting down.
ATGGAGCCTGTGGTTGGACTGCCTGCTGCACTGGGTAGTCAAAAGTATTCGTCGTCGGGTGCGTGGACGCATTTTGACGTTTAATGGCTCTGCAAGGTGGCTTCCACAGCACAATGTAAATGCAATTTTTTCAACCGAAATTTATGAGCACATTGATCAAAATTTGAAGAAACAAATCAAAAGATGTCGTTATTTTGATTAAGATGAATATCATTCGCATTTTTTTTCAAATCTTCGCAAATTGTTTGTAAATGGGAAAAGATAGAAAACGTACTCGAAAGACTGTACTTGATGCTATTTGGTGTAACCGAAGAGCAGAAATGTTGTGTAGACTGCAATGAGATTGTGGAACGAGAAAAATGAATACGAATTTGGATATTTCCAGCGGAAATAGTGAACTATTGTGAAATATTTCGAGAAATATGCATAGCTTCTTACTAAGGTTGACTATTAGATGCCGGGTGACAAGGCTGCGACGCCCCTTGCATGATTGCGAAATTCGGGGGAGCGGGATGCGTTACAACGTGGCTTAGAATAGTCAACCCTGCTCTTACCTTGCACAATCACGCCCACAGTGGAGACTCCAATCGTAATCCACGAAAATTTAGCAGTATCTAGACTACTTGTGCATTAGCACAGAAAAAATAGTTTTTTGAACTCACAATCATCGAAGCATTCCCAACAAGGGGCGCGTCCGGAAGGATGCTCTTTCCAGAAATGATCACTGAATGATAATAAATTGTATATTAGGAACATTAGTTTTGACAGTCCGGTTTTTTACCGGTGGGATAATGTGAGAAATCATAAGAATCGGTACCAAACTGCTGACACACAACATAAATATAAGATATACTAAAACTCACCCAAACGGACTGTTCTCGCTTTCGGTTTCAATTAACACGACTGCCCACACGATTATTCCCACATATGCAGCGATCCATAGTACCTGGAATTAACCTTTTTCCTTCAAAATTGTCATATATTATATTTAATAACGAAAATTGATTATTAGTACTGTTTAGTGTTGTTTTTTTCCACTCAAAATGTTGCCTACATGCAATTCTATTCATGAAAATATTGCAATATAATAAATGGGTTCGTTCTGAACCTTCTACTCACTGAATAAATAGAGAAGAGATGAAGGAGGCAACTTCGTTTGCTACAAGATACGAGCAGAAAGTAGAGATTGAAGAGGAGAGTGAAGACCACCGCGACGAACACATACCACACTTCTTGAAATATTCAAAATTATTTTAAAATGCATTTGGTCTTGTTAATATGTGTTCACTACAACAATAGGTCAAAAAGATGTTCAAGTAATTTCTTCCGAAACGAGTGCAATTTTTTCGAGTATGCCGAAACCATTTCGTCGTTCTCAGATTGAACTGTAAAGCTTGTCTGCTCACCGAATAGCAAGAACCAAATACATATCGCCACTGGAGTAGAAAGGATAGGAATACGAAAACCATCGAACAATCCTCGAAGTGGCAAATATTTTAGAAAAATCAATAATATACCGTACTCTCAAAGGAAATCCGCAAGCGAAACGGCTCCAGAAATTACAGCCCATGGCAGAAATAAGGCGGAAATGTACCTGAAATTTGACAAACCCGAGTTTTTCAATGTATGCACACATCAAAGTATTGCTGCTGAAATACAGATGGAACACGAAAGAGACAAATTTCAAAAGAATTCCTTTTCCGAGATTCCCGAGTGTTCTTCTTCAAACACCACAAGCGATCGTGTACATAACAATTATTTAGAATGCAACAGGTGCGAGGTTTGTGCGAGAATGATTTGATCCTACGCCACTCCTTATCGACCAATTGTTTGTTCACTATTATCATATCGTTTTATTGGCTTGCTTAGTTGCAAAGATTAGCAGGTGCTCCGTACGAATTTGTGCGTTTCAACAAAGGAGGGATGGGGAAGGAAGTGACCTCATTGTTGAGGACGGGGATGAGCACCGAGTGTGCATACTTATCTTTCCTTGCGCTTCGAGAGCAGAAATATTACTGTGTGCATAAAAAATATCGACAAAAGTTTTTATAGCATGGTTGTATGTTTTTATAGCATGGTTGCGTTCTTTGCCGGCGTTGATATTGTTGAATGTATGAATCATCCATTTCCGGTCAAATGCTTGCACAACAGAACCATTAGCAGAGTCATTTATCGATAGAATCGTGCACGTTTTCATGTGCACACGAACTTTATGCAGCAATCGGTAATTTAAAGGAATGGAGAACAATGTATGCACATGTCAAAAAAAGCAATCGTATCGATGATTTCATATTTTTTCTTGGGATACGGTCAATATGAATATGATCTTGGTTCTGGGGGGGTGCGATTTTCAATTATTAAACAAAGTCAAGATAATTCCGCTAATATATAATTGAATTGGCATTCCCAACTATGTGTTTCGTTAAGAATTGAAAAAAGAGTGCATCGATGATCAGGTGTTATAAATAAAGGTCTAATGGAGTTGCACTGGTGGATGCTCGATATGCTTGATGAAAAGATATTCATGACCGTTCACCCATATTTCGTGCTCCCCGACTGTTGTTGACATTGGCCTTTCAGTTGATTTGCCTTTGAAAACAACATGTTTGTTCAAATGATGGAATAACTGAAAACGTTATTCAAATTCATTAAGCTACTCGACTAAGAAAGGTATTGAGTCATAAGTTCGAAGGAGATAGCCACCGAGATAGCCGTCTGTCGAAAAACTTACAAGTCAAAGCAGACTTTACCTTGACCAACTTCTCAGCATCACCCAATGAGAATTTGGGTGTACAGGAAGTTCCTTCGATGAAAAGAATTTCACATTTACAAGTAAGTATTTGTTGAATAAAGGAAAGTTTGTCCTTATTCGACACTTTCCAATTTACAACACTGAATACCAATTTCTTCACGAAATTGGCAACTTGCAGAAGAAATTGGAATGTTTCTAAAAATGGACAATGATAGCCAAATGTAGTTTGGTAATTGAATCACCTGGCTTGTCAGGAAGGTCATACGTATAGAGCACGTCAACTTAGCATTTCACACAAAAGTCGGAACATAGGTTTCGAAAAAATGGCATATTAATTAATGGATGTATGTCGAAAAAACTTACAAGTCAAAGCAATGTTCCTTCTTCAATGATATGAACAAGACAGTGACCACATTCCCATTGAGTAGTTCTAAGAACGCGTTAATCATCGCTGAATTTGTGATTAAGCATACATATGCAATTTCAATATTTTGAAGCATAGGCTTCAAATAACTGATTGCCTTTTCAATTTCTTCGTTATTCAAGTTAATATGGATTTCCTTAAATGCAACTATTATAAAACTGAAAAAAATGTGGCGAACCGGAGACCAGGAGTATTGGGAAACCTTGCCGATTCCGTTCTTCTCGAAAGATTCGGCGATTAAATGACTCGCGATACGTTGCTCTCGTTTATTGCAAAAATCTAGCACGAAACCTGTTGTATCGGGCTCCGTTGGCTTAAAATACAATTGCTATCTCATATTATGTTTTTTTCATACAAAAATTATATTCATTTTTTTCGATATCCTGTTATCTCTGGGGTCGGTGGACCAAACAACAAATACGCATAAATAGGATAGATTTGAGATAAGAACTCACATATGAACGAACACTAATTTTTCTAATTTTAGATAATCTCATTTCCACGTCAGTGTTGATGTCCATGAAATTGCAGATGCTTGAAAGAACCTGAAAAAAAAGGACTGGCAATAAACTGCGGCAATATTTTTCAGAATATGTTAACGACAATTGTGTGTGAAATCAGCGTAAAAGTGAGAGTATTCGACAAACGAGCATCTTTGCCTCTTTGAATATGCATTAGATGTGTACACGAGACGCCGTTAAATCGATCGAGAACGCTGACTGGTCTAGAGAAAGAGTGCGAGAGAGGGAGGTGCGAAAGTCTCTTGTGCACCGCATTTGTTGGCAAAATGCCAGTACTATTTGATCCGATCAGAAGAATCACAAGGTGCGCCGTTATAGCTGATTTAGAACAACATTGAAAGTGTACCGATTGATGATTCAGTATTATAAAACTATATGTACCACTTGGGATATCGTGCTCTGCTACTTGGTCCTTATCCGAGAAATGGGTTGCCTATAGTGATTGACTCTTAAAGCCTGCTTCACTCGGAATTACAACGCGAATAAGTCTTGGGGGGAAGTAGTGTTGTAAAACGAGGGAATGTAGCGAGCTTCTTATTCTTCCCTCTCTCCTTTTCCTAAGTCATAATCCGGTGAGAGGGGGGGGGTAACCAGCCTCCTCTCGTAACACTAGGTGAAAGCCGTCCAAGAAAAGTCCAAGCCGATTTGTCGTGCCCGTTCTTTACATCGCTTGCTTCAACTCGCAATCCACAGTGTAGAGTTCGAGAAATGAAATCACGGTCTCTCCATTCTACACACTCTATCGCCATTCTACCGGTCGAGAGAGTGTATAAAATGAAGAGACGGTGACCCGAATTACGAACTCTACCACAGTGCACGCGACAAACCTTATTCCTCATATTTCTCACTCGTTCTCTCTGTCAATCAGTGATCTATTAATTGATTGATTGTTATTGAGTGTTATTGGTACATGTTATTGATTTATTATTGATTTATTAATTTAGCAGCGTCCGACTCTCATCTGATACACCCACAACACTCATCTAACGAGGCGCATTAAGCACGGCTTTTGCGCTTAAGTTTACATATATTTCGACATTCTTGTTGTCTGGCAAGCATCTAGACCAGTAGACACTCTCAGGTACTACTTTATCGATGCAGTAGGTGGACAAAAACCCCTACAGAAGAGGGGAATACAAACACAGTATGATATTCTTCGATCCCTTCCTAGGAGCACCAACTCTCACGTGAATGCCGAACGGTATGGGTTCAACAGGGCAGCAAGCCATCAGTAGTACACGGGGGAACTCATCTCCTTTCTCTGGCTCTCCATGAGACTTCAATACTGTGCGATTTGTTATATGGCGTCGGTTTCGGAATCAGTGATTTTTTACCATCAGAAATAGCATCCCATTATCTCGATTACTCTTTATAGACGGTAGAAGTTGGATGACATTTCTGAAATTAAAATGTAATTATGACGATCCGCTCAATGCAATACGTTTTAATGTTGTTTTATCAGAATATTTTGGCAAAACTCGAAAAGAATACAAACTACGAACCTGTCACTCATGAAAATATTTCAATTGTTAATTATCCAGTTTCCACAAACAATTTTATAAGATGGTGTAGACATCTACAAAGGCGAAATTAACACTAGTTAGGAAATAATAATTGCAAAGACATCGAGCACCGGAATATAATGTTCACGTAAATGTGAATGGATCAATTGCAATGAAAGCAACCCGTTAAATTCTGAGACACTACGGTTTGCGATGAGTGTCTTACAGACATATGTAAAGAAAATACATGAATTTGTTGTAAAGCACGAGTGTGCAAACGATCGATGAAACATCGAGTAATACAAACATTGTATAAAAAATGCCACGGGCTGAAATGCTGACACAAAGAGGCTGGCGCTAAGTTCAGTGATCAATTGGGAAACGAGCGGGGAGTGAAGAAAGGAAATTGCCGCGTGAAATAGAGTTCCAGAAACGAATGGGTAGGAAAGAGTGTTTCACGGAGAGTGCGCAAAGAGAGAGAAGGGGTCAGTGTCGTGCTCGAGACACACTTCTCGTTTAAATCGTCTACTTCCCGGTTCCGGTTCGATATGAATCGGTTCCTCTTGTACCTCTCTTCAGCATCAAAATTGCAATCGGGGTTGCATTCGAACTATAAATAAGCGGTCCCATTTACCTCGAACGATCCATTGGATGAATGTCGAATCTTGAAGTCTCTTTCCTACAACTGTCCCCTGTAATTCCCTTGCCTTTTCCTCCGTAGCTAAAGACGCGAACTCTGTGATTTGAACATAACTGAAGACTGTGCGAAGATTTCTGGGGACGATAGGATCCGACTGAGTGAATTCTGGGGTGTGTAACTCCATTGATATACTGGTGGATCCGTCTGTATTGCAGAATCGCCAAATATTTTTCAACTCTCTTTGCTCTCATTTTGCTTGTTTCGACAGCCTTTTCCGTCTAATAGTCATAAAATTATTTACGAAAAAAGTTGCCCCATGCTGGAATCGAACCAGCGACCTTCTGTTTACAAGACAGACGCTCTGCCACTAAGCCAATGGGGCGGATGGAAGCGCTCCTGTCGACTGTACAAACATATATTTCTTTCGAATTCAAGCTCATTTTATATCAAAAATATTTCAAGCGTACTTTTAGCACGGACAAATTGGGATAACAACTGTCTTTTATTATATAATCATATGAGAAATTATTTGCTTTAACTAAGGATTTAAAAACGAGTCCCTATCAGTACAAGGCGGCTTGGCAATCCTAAGTTAGACAATTAATAAGGCGATCCTGAGAGAAAGGAAGACATTTTGCAAAATGTGGATTATGAAAGATGTATTCGTCACTGTCATACAGTTCCCGAAAAGCTTTTTTGATTGATAATTTCAATTTATGCTGTCGTGTTGCATCAAATATGTCACAAAACCATTTTACAGAAATTTAATTGAACCTCCTCCATAGAATTTATTATCCCTGGCTTGCATGTTAGACTTTTATGTCTTCCGGATATCACTAGTCTTGACAGGAATAGCTCAGAGGAGGTGAGTGAAAAGAGTAAATTTGGTCAGCAATTGGAGCGGACCAAATACTGACGCGCCCATTTTCAATAATCGATGTAATAGTATCATTTGCTACTTGATTACTCGATTCCACAATGATCCTCTGTCCGATATCTTCATTTTCGTAATATAATGACGATAAGACATATACTAAAAACATTAATGAATTAGATGTAAAGAAGTTGGAGATAATTTTAATTATAACCAATGAAAATTGTGGAAGAATTTGTTGAGTTTGAAGAAATGTTGAGCATCACCAGCCATAGCTCAGTTGGTAGAGCGGAGGACTGTAGATCCTTAGGTCACTGGTTCGAATCCGGTTGGCTGGAGTTCTTTTTGTCCGTTTTCTTTAACAATAGGTCTTACTGCACATTATATTTTATACTTTCAATAAATATAGTGCATGCGAGGAAAATGTATGCTAAGACAATCGAAGTAGCGTTCTTGATGTTATCGAAGCCTGTTTAGGTGCTGAATGATGTTACACTTTGCTCGAATTTGAACTTGAAAATAGAATTACGGATCGAATTGGCGAAAATCATCAGACACCTCAAATGAGAATTCTGAAAAATCAAGAGCAATCATCTGACTCTCTTCAGTTTGTACGCTCTCTCGTCTCTCTGACCGGCGAGAAAGCGTGCAAACTGAAGAGAGTAAGACCATTGCTCAAAATAAATATTGGCCGACCAGAAAGGAGTAATTGAAGCGAAGCCAAGGAAGAGAAACTGGATATGACTGCAAAACCACACGCCAAAATAGCGAGAGATCGCCTATAAATACTGTTTTTGATAGTTTGGCGAATTTTTCAAATTGGGTGCTAGCTTCGCAAGTGAGACGAGTGATGTAGAGAGTTATGATTTTGAAAGTCCTTAGTAGATAAAACAACTCACATAGTTTACTTGAAAGAGCATGTAGAACGAGTATGACACTACGCTAGTAATTATCAAGCCTTTCTCGGCCTTTATTCTACTAGAATCGATTGCTTTATACATTTAGAGTGCCATTTTACCTGCACCTCTTTGAAATATTCGTGTTGTTTCGAGAAATAATCATGACCAGATTCACGCGACTGTACATGGTTGTTGGTATAGCAGTAGCTTTCGAGTATATTTACATCACTTTTTTATCGGTCCCATTAAATCAAACGCGGTGAGACGCCACTTGATTTTAGTGGGAGGCTGATTGTTGGGATAAGCATTGCCAGTAGCAGGTTTTGTTCCTGGTTGGAAGACGCTTTTCAGTCTCTCTCGATGTTTCGTTCATTCCTCATTTGTGTATCTCATTCAACGTCGGTTGTCTCCTCTCGATGGTTATCGTTGGCGTAGCTCTTAAGCTAGAGGAGACCAGTGATCCGTCCAATATACGACCCACCATGCAGGCTGTTACCAAAGTAAGTCTCAATCGTCAAAATAATATTTATTAATGATACTCGATTACACACAAAACCAATATAACACCAGAGTATCAATAATGTTCCACATCGTACTACATTCTCTGCAGAATGAACTAAATTGAATGAGCATGATGCAATTCCTATTATCTTATCTGCTAACCGTCAACGTCCTTTCAGTTTCTTCCTAAGGGCATCCATTGCAGTTTTGACGAGGGGGTCACTTTTGACCTCATTGATCCGAAGTTAGTTCTTGTGATACGTGGTAATGCACAACCACGTCGAGTAAGCACACAACCAGATGTCCGTCACGGCTATCCAAATCCTGCGACGTGAGTTTAGTTTGTTGAGATCATCCATACAATTTGCATATATAGAGATATACATATACAAATTTCTCAGAATGACCAACAGCTATCACTGCGGTCGCTTATCAATCTGTTTTACTGATGGACATATGTGGGCATTTGATGGCTCGAACTATGCTTGGCATAGAGTGCGCGTGAACAATTCCGAAATATTTGTGAGTTCTCGATTCTTTACTGTTGAGTAGAGAGACAAAACGTGGCATACATTATTATTGGAATTTTAAAAGATTTTCTTTTTTTATTAGGCAAATAATAATTTAAATAATTGAATTATATGTACAGTAGCGCTCAAAAGTATTGAAACGATTTGAATTTTTCATATAACTTTTTCTACCGTTTACTTAGCAAGTTCGACGTTGGGGCGCTATATACCAAATCAATCGAAGAATACGATGCGAGTATTGCGTCATCACGTGCCTCATAACTAATTGCGTAGTGATGACGCAATCGAATTTCACTTTTTCAAACAGGCTTTATTCTTACATAGATTTTTTCCTACTGGCCAAACCTTCTGTAGTTGGAGTCATGTCCGAGACCTACCCAGAAAATTTTTTTGAGGTTGCTGCGCGACCGCACATTTGCTGCAGCCTTGCTGCAAAAAGGGGGTCTGAAATACAGATCTCAGCTTATAGACAAGCTAGAGACTCGTTTAAAGCACCAAAATGATCCTCATCGCGATCTCAGGTGATCCTGTGAATATGGAAACGATATTCCAAAATTTGCCCTCAGGGCATGGAAAAATAACTTTTTCACATGACCACTTTTTGGAGATTCATAACTATTTAGGAACTGTATATAAAAATCTGGTTTTTGCTTAATCATGTTCACAATGTTGTATTTATATGATTCCCAACTTTTTAGAGTGTTTGGATATCTTTCCTGTCCGCGGTGATCGGTTTTCGGAGGCACTCTCGAGTCTCCGACACGCTATTTTCGTCTGCACCCTCCCTCCAACTGTGCCCAAAGTTATTAAAACATTTCAAAAAGTTGGGATTCAGTTCTTCATAACGTGTTGAACATGTATACACAATAACAAAGGTTTTCCATAACTTTCTCTCAAACATGTTTTCGAAGGGTCATGCAATCAGGACCACGGTGCATCTCCGAAACACGACCGCCGCGAACAGGAAAGATATCCAAACACTCTAAAAAGTTGGGAATCATATAAGTACAACATTTTGAACATGATTAAGCAAAACCAGATTTTTATATACAGTTCGTACATAGTTATGAATCTCCAAAAAGTGGTCATGTGAAAAAGTGATTTTTCCATGCCCTGAGGGCAAATTTTGGAATATCGTTTCCATATTCACAGTACTATCTGGGATCGCGATGAGGATAATTTTGGTGCTTTAAACGAGTCTCTAGCTGGTCTAGAAGCTGAGATCTGAATTTCAGACCCCCTTTCTGCAGCAAGGCTGCAGCAAATGTGCGGTCGCGCAGCAACCTCAAAAAAATTTTCTGGGTAGGTCTCGGACATGACTCCAACCACAGAAGGTTTGGCCAGTAGGAAAAAATCTATGTAAGAATAAAGCCTGTTTGAAAAAGTGAAATTCGATTGTGTCATCACTACGCAATTATTTATACGGCACGTGATGATGCAATACTCGCATCGTATTCTTCGATTGATTTGGTATATAGCGCCCCAACATCGAACTTGCTAAGTCAACGGTAGAAAAAGTTATATGAAAAATTCAAATCGTTTCAATACTTTTGAGCGCTACTGTATATACAACATACTGTCTGAGAAAATCAGCATACTTCTTCAGCGACTTGGCTCACGCCGAAAATTCAAATTCCTACTGACTTCGCCAATAGGTCGGCATCGGCTACGGAAACCTACGAGCATTGCCAGATCTGCGATCCTCATCCGCGCTGTCGCGGGCGCGGATTTTGAAAAATTAAGTACGGTAGCTTCGACATTTTTAAATAGACTCCTATGACTGCGGCGGTAGGCGCTGCATTCTTTGACCAATTCTAAGACTTTTTTACTCCTGGGAGTTTTTCGATCAGATTCCATCGAAAGCCGGAAATCGATATGTCCACATTTTCTTTGGATATTAATGCAATTCCACTAAAAATTTTCAAGAATTCCCACAAATATTATTAATGATCTAGCTTCAGCTTGATCCGATAGATACTAGAAAGGCGCGATTTAAATCTTACATAAGGAAGTCAAAATGTATTATGAATAAAGAGCGGAGAGGAAGAGGGAAGACCGCTCTGTGCGACGAGGAATTATATTTTCTCTTCGGGAAGAATGAGAGGGTGGGGAAGTCTTCCGGAAGACCAGTCTCGTAAAACTTTCTAGGGTAAAAATCAAGTCAAAATTTCATGCAAATGCATCTAACCCTATCCTAATACCATATTTAAACTAGTTCTCCGCAAAATGACTTAAAATGCGCTCTAAGGAACCCCTAAGCACCATTTTTTTCTGTCCTTACTCTTCCGGAAGACTTTGCACTTTCCCCTCCCTCTTCCTCATTCCTCGCTCTCTCCCTCGAAAGAGCGGCAGAGTCTTCCTCTTCCTCTTCCTCTCCGCACTCTAATTATGAATGAATTATGGTGTAATTTTTGGGTTACTGTAAGTGAGTGCAAAAATTGGACGACTTTTCCCAATTGGTGTACTATATCCTGAAAATCGATTTTATAATATGTTACACCAGTTTGGAAAAGTCGTCCAACTTTTGCACTCACTTACAGTAACCCAAAAATTACACCATAATTCATTCATTTTGGCTTCCTTATGTATTATAACATTTTAAATCGCGCCTTTCTCCTGAAGTATGTATAGGATCAAACTGAAGCTAGATCATCAATAATATTTGCGGGGATTCTTTAAAAAATTTCGGGGAATTGCATTCATGTGCAAAGTGGAATTATCGAATTCCGGCTTTCGATGGAATCTGATCGAAAAACTCCCAGGAGTAAAAAAGTCTTAAATTTTGTCAAAGAATGCAGCGCTCCTATCGGCGCAGTCATATGAGTCGATTTAAAAATTTCGAAGCTACCGTACTTAATTTTTCAAAAATCCGCGCCCGCCACCGCGGGATGCGGATCGAAAATCTGGCGATGCTGGTTTCCGTCGTCGATGCCGACCTATTGGTGAAGTCAGTAGGAATTTGAATTTTCGGTCTGTGCCAATTATATTTCGATTCTGTCAGATAGTGTGTTATACGATAATTGCTCATAAGAAATCATGAGCAGTCATAGAGACATTTATCCCCCCCCCCCTGAAAATTGTCATATCTAGAGGTACCAATACACACATATTAAGGAAACAGCTCCTGTTTCTGCGGACGACATGGTTGGAAGTTCAAGCGACAATTCGACGATTATCCGCGCCAAATTTCTGCCAAGTCTTGAAAATTGCGAGCGATGTGTTTACTGTCATTACCAATTTTATTGGGACGATCAAATCGACAATCTTACAAGAACTGACTCAGGTAAAACTATTTATCCGCTCAAAACGAATAAGCCATTCGGGCATGTTTAGGTGGTGACATCGAATATCTCACATGTGAGATGGCTTCCGTTAGCATGGCAAAGGCCAAAAATGTGTGAGTTATTTCATGCGTTCTATGATGACTTATGCTTTTCGTATTTTCACAATGCGTGATCTCTCGTCAGAACGGTGAACGAACAGTAATAATTCAGAATGATGCGAGTATGTGCTTGCAAAGCAATCCCTTGCGGATTTATAAGTAAACGGAGTTTCTGTATTCACAAATATGCTGTTATTCGATAAAATTCATGTTTCGTTTCAGAAAGATCATTGCTCCGTGCAACATCTGCCTTTCCGATGACGGCTCAATCGCTCGTTCGGCAATGATTCCCTGTGGTCATGTTGCGTGTGCTGAGTGTATACGGAATGCACTTAGCAATAGCAATCTCTGTCCGTTCTGCAGAAGAAATGTAAACAACGTCCAGAGACTCTACGAGTGAGATCAGAACTGTTCGAGTAATCGTCTAACTCTCTCCAAATTGCATGTTCTCTCTCTGTCTCTAACCGGTGAGAGAGTGTGTAATGTGAGGAGAGTCAGACCATTGCTAAATTGCTCATACATTTCTCTGCGTCAATTTATTCGCCTGCTTGCATTGGAAACGTGTTTTAGTAATCAAAACTTAAATGACACCTTAAAATCATCGCCATGTACACATTTATCAATTCAATTTGATCGTTCAACTTCAGGAACAGTATCCAATAAAGTGTTTTGACTGTGAGAGTCTTCATGAAAACGTTGCTTATACACAAATTCAATTTGCTCGATTCACATAAGAAAATAAAATTATTTAAGGACCATGTACAGTCTCGCCGGAAAGTCATGGGACACTTTTTACATTTGCCATAACTTTTTGCCCAGGAAATGCATCATTCTGGCACTAAGGCGTCATGTACAAAATTCATTGGAGATTATTATCACGATGCTGGAGCATGACGAAATTGCCCCCGTTATTGCATAGTGATGACGAAATCAATATGCACTTTTACAAAACGGCATTATTCTTACATAGATGTTTCCCTATTCGCCAAACTTCCTAAGATTGGAGATATGACCGAGGCCTACCCAGAATAAATTTTTGAAGTTGCTGCTCGGTCGCACATTTGCTACAGCCTTGCTGTAAAAACAGGGTCTGAAATTCAGAACTTGGGTTCTAGGCATGCTAGAAACCCGCTGAAAGCACCAAAATGATCGTCATCGCGAATCCAGATGATCCTGAGAATATGAAAAAGATATATCAAAATTTGCTCTCAGGGCATGAAAAAATCACTTTTTTGCATTATCACTTTTTGGACATCCATAACTTTATGGAAAAGTTGAATAAAAATCTGGTTTTTATCTGATAATGTTCGAAATGTATTGAAGAACTGATTTCCAATTTTTTATAGCGATTGGATATCTTTCCTGCCCGCGGTGATCGTTTTTCTGAGGTATAATCGGGTCGAGAAACGCCATGTTTACGTACTCTCGTCGTCTGCACTCTCTCGTCCATAGAGGTGGTTGCAAGATCAGTTTGATTGAAATATGTTTGAACAAATTTCAAGCATACCCCTAAACAATGCTGTGAATGTTGGTCATTAAGATTTGAGACACGCGAGTTATGATTGTTCAAATTACGGACACAAAAAACCACAAGACTTTTGCACCAGCCTTATACATCAAATATCCAGCGAACGGCAATCCGTTGGGCTGTTGTCCGTTGGGCTTTTGTCCGCCCCCCCCTTTTTCCCATTTTTCTTTATTCTTAATGAATGTTCAGTTTAGGTACAGTCGCGCCCATAAGTCAGTGGGCACTTTTAGAATGGTTTTGAACTTTTTGGACAGGAAATATTTCATTCTGAGGCTAGGACGTTATGCACCGAATTCATCGGAGATTTTTCTTTTTGATATTGGGGTATGATGCAATAGCCTAGTGGTTGACCGATGAGTTGGCTGAGTCACCGATGAGTCACCGATGAGTTGGCAGAATATTTTGAGAAATGGACACTTTGTCAAGATTTGAACAAAGGCTTTTCTGGCAATTCCTTTGTTTAGATTTTGACAGTGTCATTTTCCAAGAACATTTTGCTATCTCATCAGTCCACCAGCCTAGTCATTGCGTAGTGATGACGCAATAAAAATGTACTTTTTCAAAACGGCATTATTCTTATATGGATTTTTTCCTGCTGGCCAAACTTTCTGAGGTTGGAGTCATGCCCGAGGGATACCCAGAAAAAAAATTTTAGGTTACGTAGTGATGACGCATTTTGAATGCGTCATCACTACGTATTGACTAGACTATTACATCATACTCCAATATCAAAAAGAAAAATCTCCGATGAATTCGGTGCATAACGTCCTAGCCTCAGAATGATATATTTCCTGAGCAAAAAGTTCAAACCCATTCCAAAAGTGCCCACTGACTTATGGGCGCGACTGTATACTGAATAGTAGATTCGTGTCGCATGTGGTTATTTAATTATGAAGAGAAGGGGAGTTTAATGGGGTGTAATCAATGAGATCTTGTCAGTTGAATGTGAACGCATTGAATGACGAGCAAGTGCTCGACTTGGTCAGCAGAGGTCACTCGCTCACGTGGTTCAAGATCAAGTTTCAATCATTCGAAACTCTTATCAAACTTATGAAGGTAAAAAAGTAGTTCCGAACCTGTGCATCATGTTACAATCACACTGAGGTATATTATTTTACTCATTATCTCATTATCCAGGAACGTATCCACCTATTAGTGCGATATAAGTCGCTGGTATTCTTATATCAGGTTGGTGCAAAAGTTTCGCCTCAAAATTAATTCTGGAGTCTATATCTTGCGCCGGTCGTGAGCAATCCTAATATGGGGTTTCCTATTATATTAATGGATGCATACTGTACATATCGCCTCTTATAATAAAGATTTACTATTCCTCTCGGAGCCACAATTCACAAAGTTTTTGATCGACGAATTTGGTCTTTTCATCCTCATAAGTTTTCCGCGAGATTACGAAACTACCATTTCAAGCGTTCTGTGGAAGCACCAACCGCTATTTATTAGTTTTTCAAAAGATCTAATGGGGTGTGCCTTTCAATTGAATTTTATGATAGTTTTTGTCGAATACCCAAAAAACGCTAATTTTACAAAATTTTTGGTTAGCATTTTTTTCCGACGATCGACGTTCGATCGAGTCGATACTAACCAATGGTTGTGGTACACCAATACTGCGTCAAATAATGCCAGAGTAGTTTTTGGCACAAGTAACGTGTTTACGAGAAAACTCGAAAAAAACCTTGAAGCGAAACTTTTGCACCAACCTAATAATTATGAAATTTTAGATGCTGGGAGCATCGAACGACATGCAAATTCTCCTTCTTAAAGTACCGATCACACTTCCTCGCTTGCTTATGGATCATATGCATGTGTGCATCTCAGAGGGAGTTCTACTCCTTGGAACGGTTAGTTTCACAGTCCAAAGATGCGAAGTAGGGTTTAAAATGTTGTTTACCATTTCTTCTTTCCATACACTTCTCCTGTCGTAATACTGGAGTTCATAGTAAAATGAGAGAGCGTAGTGAATGAGGAGGGTCCCTCCCTCATTTATGAACACGTAGGCTTTAGTATGAAAGCTTATTGAACTGAGAGAGTGTACAACATGACTATATCATGTTATCGGTGCTCGAACTCTAGTGAGAAGACGTGAGTACTATTTCAGGAGCGTGTGGGTAAATGGAACCTTGTAAATGTACATGGAAGAGACTTCGAAAAGATCGAATTCCGATATGAAGGGGCTACCTTAAGGACTGAAAATGCGCACTCTACCAGAATTGTGAAGATTGAACTGAAGAAGTCGTCGGAAACATGTGAGACGGCATCGTTTTGAGCACATCTTTGTATCGATTTAAATCTGATACATACAAATGAACGGTAGTGGATATTATCCATCACTCCATTCTTTGTAAAAATAACTCGATAAATCATCGAATCATCGTTGAAGTCATTGAAGTCAACTACTATACGATCGTAGCGATATTTTCGCGTCGACGCTTGCTGGCGAAATTAATTGGATTATCTCTCTTTCCCTCCTCCCCCATGATTCTTCGTCACTTTTGAACGCGATACCGCTCCTTCGACAACTCCAAAACATTGAATACGGCGGATCTCTCTGGGCAAAATCGACAAACTTCCAACGAGTGCTGCTGAGTGGGGATGTGTTACGTTTCTCTTCAGCATTTGCTGCGTTTATTTGATCTCAAACTCTTAATGAACCCAATCAATGAGTGAATGAAACGGTGCACTGATGAAATTTTCTTAGAAATGGACACTTTGTCAAAATTTCAACAAAGGAATTGCCAGAAAACCTGAAAACCCCTTAGACTTGGAGAGAGTCACATTGAAGGCATTTACGATGGGATAGGAATAAGTGAAGGAGTACCGAGATCATAACGGTCACATGCAGTCGAAAACATTTGCGGTGTTTTTTTAAATTTTATTTTCGGAAATGCAGTAAATGCAATGGGTACTGTTTTGCGTTTTTGAGACATTCATTCACTGAAGCAAACAATTTTCTAAATTCAGAATGTCACCTCTCACCCATTATTACCCTCCCAAACCATGGAGAATAGAGTTCGAAATCCTGATCACCATCTCTCTATTCTACACTCTCAGTCAACTGGTTGAGCTGCGATAGAGTATTGAAAATGAAGATACCAAGACCCTTTTATTGAACTCTAATATTAATGCTCCAAAACATGCGACGATACATCCAGTTAACTAAAGAATTGAACACGAAAAATCGCTTTTCCCGACGTACTCAATGGATGTGAACATCGACAACGCTAACTTATTCAAAGCAAACTGCGCGTTTTCTCCACATAATCTTCATTGGAATGTATTTCAGTCAATCGAGAAGCTTCAGCTTCTCCATGTGCTCTTCGTTCCTCGCGTCGATTGTAACCATGTCCTCGAGACATCCGATCACCCGAAGTAAATAATAATTTTGATAATTTTGAAAGCCGAAGATTACGTAAAATGTTCAGGAGATTAATTAAAGGAGGAGTAAATGCAAACGCGCGCCCGGTTGGAATATGTTTCACCTAGCGACGCGCTCTCTTCAACTCGCGTGCTATCTCGCCCCCTTCCCAGAGCTTTCCCTGATCTGGCTCCCAGCCAACTAGCTATAACTCTGTTCGGGATGGAGATATCAATATGAAAATCTCGGAGCTTCTTACCGTTGTGGAGCTCTAGGTAGTGCATATGATGCTTCAAAAATTGAAACTTGAGTTTACTCCTCCTTTAATTACAGGGGACAGGGGATGGGACTCTCCAGATTGATTGAGCCAGTGTCCGAAATGGTCCTTTTTTGGTTTTTCGCACTTACCTTGTCCAACATCACTGAAACTCTTTCCTTCTTCTCGTCTTCTGTGATTTTGGGATCCCTTTCCGCATTCTGCAAACAACGCATATTGCATAATTCTCACATTCAGCGGAAGCATCTCATTCGCAATAATCATTTCAAAATTGACGGTTGAATAACAAAACTATCGGTGAAATGATTTGCTCACCCTTATCATCGTAATGCAACCGCTGGCAAAGAAAATGGCGCAGGGAGGATAGATGAGGTCCGCGATGAGCTTCAGCTGGAAACGGGGATGAAACTTAAGATTTTCACGCCAGTGCAGTGCGATAGGACGCATCTACGCTATTTATGGATTTAGGCATGCAAAGTGGATTTCGATTTCCTCATTTTCGTTCTACGCACCGTTCTAAAATTATCAGCTCCTAAGTGATAGATCCTCTAGAAATATCATTATTTTCAATTCGATCTTGATTTTTTTTATTTTAAAGAGGACAGGGATAAAACACTATTGGGGTGTCCGGAAAGTTCGTTCATTTTTCTATTTCATTTATTTCAACAACGATTAAGCTTCATTAGTAATGATAGCATATCTTTCACATTATCCTTACCTGATTTAATCGAATGGACGTAATCATGAGCCATCTGCTCTTGAATGCGAAATGCTTCATGACTCTAAATTCTGATCATTCACGCACCACATCACCTCTATTCTTAAACTTCACTGCCTTGCATTGTTTAGATAAAGAGCGGAAAAGGCGGCGATAGCATGGTTAGGTATCCTCAGTTTACGATAGAGGAGGAAGACTTTGGATATTCCATTGAGCTAATGAAATCCGTGCCAAATACGCGAGATGAGGGCTCACACTGTCCATCATGGAAATTTATTTTCCCTCGCACAAGAGTCTGAGAGTAAATCTAATGGCGACCACTCCATGTTTGTTAGAGCTTATGCTGGTAGTAATGATTGTGTCATGAGGGATGATCTCCAAGCGCATCCAACCAAGCACAAATAAGAAGAAGTTGCGTGTTTCCAACTTTCCGAGATTTTTCGTATTTGAAACGGGCTTGAGCTTTTCATCGGAACCAAAACACTGAAGTCTCTTCGCAGGGGTAATGTACATGATCCAATGCTGATCCGTGTCGATGATGGAAATGAACCTACGAAAATTCGATCTACGATGGAACAGTTCCCAACAGTCATGTATCAAAACTGCTCAAAAATCATGTTGATACTCGATCGCATTAATACGTGTAGTAAGTGGGAGACTTATCCAATCCATTTACCATTCAATGTCAGTATACTATTAGGTTGTAACATAAGTTTTGTCGCATTTCGGAGGTTCACAATATTTCCATGAAGGATACTTCTCAAACATTATCAATGCCTGACCTCCTAGTATATGTTTGGGGTGTTCATGCACATTCAAACCATAGGGTAGAGCTGAACTGCGCACGCTGGCTATGCGAAAAATATTAATATGAACTGATTTAAATTTGGTGCAGATTTTATTAATTCGTTTGATCGGGTGCTAGTTCGCAGAGATGAATAATGAACCAAACTTCTACAGCATGGTGATATACCCCGTCAATGCTCTTTCAAAATATACGCCAGATATGGTGCTATGTTGAGCGGAACCAAAGATATACTTCACTGAGTGAAAGGTTAGCCGCTGATTCGTAGCCAACTTGACCAACTCTTCTGAATCCAGAATTGCAACAACAGTGACTAACATAAGTGCGTTCAATTACCACTCATGGAGGTATAATTTATCATTAAACAAGTGAGAGAAAGAACACTCCACTTGTGGGAAATTTGAATTTTTATTAATTCAATTCGCGCACAATTTTACCAAAATTTGCAAGTTTAGGTGTTTCGAATTAAAGATTGTCATTCAAAAGCTATTTATTTCCAAACTTATCCCAAGTAGATACTAGTAAGGGAAGGGTTTATGGGTCGGATGGACACAACAAATCAGATATTGAACATGTGTGCGAGGTAGGAATATGAACAAAGTGCCGATTTCAGTAGTTTAATTTACATACCATCGTTCTGAATGGAGCCACTTATCTCAACAGAACCCAATCTACCCCAAACTTTGTCTGCACACTGACCACTTTGGGTGAACTATATTCCACCACTATTTGGATCTGGATATCTACTGAGAAGAAAATTCGGCTTGCGAAAGTTTTCGCGACCGTCACCAACCATCCACATTATACAAACTCGTCTACATTTCTAGAACGATTTTCGTTTGTCATTATCCGTGAGATTTTCAAAATTATGCACATATGTAGTACTTTACGCAAATCACACAAAATCGGCATAATTTATCCTTTTCAAGAAGAGCTGATGCGTGAAAATGATTTCTAATCCTTATCTCAGTACAACTTTGTCTGACTAATGTGCCTCCTCAACTGCCTTGACAGGACTGAAGTAAAGCGCGTAAGAAAGAGTACGAAGGCCCTCACTGATGATGAATAACGAAATTGAGATTAAATTAATTCGAAGAATTTCTGAGGTTAAAATGCATAAGAGATTGGACGCGACAAAACTTATGTTACAACCTGATACCAATTAATGTTTATTACATGTACTATGTACCAGGAGCATTGGACCTCGCAATAACTTTTTATGATGAGATGAACGAACTTTCCGGACACCCCAATATAATACTAGCCTGGTCGAGTGGGTATGGAGGTTGGGCTCCGTTCAGATTCTCGACGAGAGATTCATACATCACTTCGATAAGCATCGGCATGACAGCGCGTCTGAAAAATGAATACAAGCAACTGTTTGTCTGCCGTCTTTGATGCCGCAACAACTGCCACTATGTTCAAGATTATTGTGAACACCCAGAATATCCGCTCCGCTCGACCCGGAATCGGATTCAGAACCATAAATTACCCCTAGCTCTGCCAAAAACGTGAAATCGACTTTTAGGAATGTACCAGGGTTGTCTTGGTTCTCTCGTGAGAGGCGTGATATATATCCAATTGTCACACCTCTCTTGCTGCAAGAACGCCAACTAGTCTCATTAAGGAGTTGCATCTAATGATAGCAGATCGTCAACTGGCTCATACCCGTGCTACCTCTCAACAGTCGCTAGCGACGACAGGGCGATTCTGATGAGATCCTCGACGCCGACGCCGAGATGAGCTAACTGCAGTGTGGTCAAATAAATTACTTCTGGTGAGTGCAAAGTAATCAACTAATTCTCTCGCAACAAATAGTGTTGGCTTCACCTAATTGTGCTATCATCATTACAACTGAATACCCTATTTTTGCGAATTGAACTCTCTAACTTTTTATGTTGAATACAGCGCGGTTGTGCATGGATTAGAGTTCGAGAAACGGCACCCCTCTCTCTTCATTCTGCACACTCTCTAGACCGGTCGATCGGCGAAAGAGCGTATAGAATGAAGAGAGCGCGGTATCGTTTCTCGAACTCTAGCATGGATCGAACCTGCCAGTCGATAAGAGCGGCCAGATCTCCTGTGTGCTTATTGATAAGGACGTTGCCCGCGTGAAGAAAACAATGTTGGATTAGCGTCACCACTTGACGCATAGCCACTTGTGACGTACTACAGTTTTTTTGCAGCCACTTCAAGCATTTTTACAGTCGTCAAGAGACGATTATGCTTGCTGGTATAGTGCGGTCAGGCCGACTAAAGGATTGGGATTAAGTAATTACCATCATTTGTTCTGCGTATTTCTCTTAGTCATATGCACACGATTAATTGTCACCTCCATTGACAAGCACCGGTCGAAATCCCATTTGTTTGTGTATCGTCGTGGGGAGATTCGATCCGTAATACTTCATGACCAGATTATCGATTTTCTCCAGCAACTCCGCCGTCTTTTCGGAGCTGTCATACGCGCTGACTCCTTTGAACGTGCTCCGGATGGCTTGAAAAAATGGGGAAGTCGTATTGGTCACATAAGTCTGGTCTATGGCCTCCACATCAGAAAATAGACGAATGCACAAAATTTGTGATGATTTCTAATTAATAATTACAAAGGATGTGCTCATGAGTATCATAGTTTTCCTCTTACTATAGTTTTCTAAAGCGTCTTTAGAAAAACAATTGCACAGGACTAACATCAACAGGCCACATTTGCGCCAACTTGCTGAAGAAATCGGTCTTCAAATCAGGAACTGTCCCATCATTCTGGAGAGAACAGGCTTGGATCTTTCCGAGTGCTCTGGCGATCTGAAAATCAATACAAATAAAAGTGATGCAGAAAATAAATGGTCTACCCTCACCTGTTTCAGAAGCCCGGGGGTGTGGCTATCATAGAAGTTCATCGTTCTCGTATTGTCAACGTACTCGAGACACAGTTGATCTGATGTCAATATCGATTGAGAATTTTTCGTAATCATTAGCAGACCTGCGCAAGCTTGGATATTCCGTAGTAGCACTTGGGCACTGATAATCCCTCGAATTGCTTGAGAAACTCGTACGTGGCCACTTCGGTATTGTGGATCTGGGTCGGATGAGGTCGCATGAGAACCCACCGGATGAGAACGAAAAAAATATCCATCTCCAGAATGTTCACAGTAGGTTCCCAAAAAACTTCTGTAAAAGTCCTACAGAAGGGTCCATTTGTTGGTTCTCATCCGGTGTTGATCCGTGGATCTATTCATTACAATTGTATGTGATCGCGTCAATGGATGAACGCGCAATAAGAGGCAAATGTAGGAGAGAAGAGGTGTAAATGCTCGGCACTAGGTCGGATGATCACCGTCGGATGATAACCAAAAATTGAACCCTTCTGTAGAACTTTCGCTGAATCATTTTTGAGAATTTGGGAACATTCTGAGAAAGTTCTACAGAAGGGTCCATTTTTCGGTTATCATCCAGTAGGTTATCATCCGACGGTCATCATCCGACCTAGTGCCAAATACTGTAAGGCTACCCCCGGTTATTTGATTATCCATTGCGCTCCACTTTTTCTCGTCCGCAGCGTCCAACTTCTGGCCCTCAGGAAGCGCGTCATTTAGTTTACGAAGTGGAAGAATCGAAGGAATCTGCAAATTCAGCAGTCGTTAAGATTAATGAGGCGCGTTTGTAAGCGATTACACCCAAAAATGTATCGTCATTTCATCATCTATAGTTCACGCTTGGCATGTATATCTTGTTTGCATGGACCTTGAGGACGACAGTAGGGGGCAGTTGCTCTTCTTCGCCAACTCCACTCCAGTCACATGTTATCAGACCGCAGCACGTCATGAAACCATGAAAAAACAATTTTTATTTTTAAACTTTTTTTTTAAATTCAGAAAAATAACGCGCATTGCCATCGCCAATATCGACAACGGCCTTGTTCGATCCAAATCGGGCGTCCGTCCCAAGGGCTGATCTGAATTAGCCAGATATTATCATCCATCGTCGCTCAATACATATGCAAATTAGGGTTGGCAATTCGATGTCGGATTGCGAATTCGAAATCCGACTTCGAATTGCCAACCCTAATGCAAATGTTAACATATTTAGCATTTGGCATGTTCAGTACACAGATCGGGCGAAAATGTGCAAAACCGGTCTGGGGAGCGTAAATGAAGTCACCTCAGGCAACACTCAACGTCGGCCCATGAAACGGAGGTATTCATAATGCAGTCGGCTTCCGATTCCGCCATATTCTGAAATTAGCGAGCGATGGGAAAAGAATAATGCTTACTGATTATCTTCGACTGCCAACGAATAGCTGTATATGAAGCCGTTATCAATCGAGGATGATTAGGCCAACAGTGAAACAATCGTGTGAAACTGTAGTTCGAGGCTGTGCATGTTCATAATTTTGGCATAGCTCAGTGATAACCAAGAGAATATGATCCCCTCCCAACTGTTGCGCTACGCAAATTGCACACGGATTACAAGCGCAGCTCGGAATAGATAGCTGGAGGCGTGCTCATTTTAAACTGGTGCGCGTTTCAGGATCGCCATACCGGATAGAAATCATCAGCACTATTTGGTGGTGCTATAGTATCGATTGGGTACGGTACTTAGTCTTCACCAACCCATGACCTACTATCGATTTTGACCATGACCGGGGTTCATGGCACAGCTTTCTAACCCGACAGAAAAGGGAGTTCCATCGAACTGCAAACTGAAAACTTGAAACCCTACTGAAACATAAAATCACCCTCCGCGAATCTCTCGTTCAATGTACGGGTCTGGCAATGCGGATTTATGTTTCACTCCACCTATAACAGGCAAAAGTGTGCAGAGCGCTCAAATTGGGGAATTGCTTTTGTGTTTCAGAGTGTTATCAAATATCGAAGCGCTTTCAAACAGCCTTTTCCAGCATTTTGCAGTCCGGGGTTTTGCGGGAAAATTCAAAATCGTAATCCCCTTGTCTACCCTTTTCTGGAGAGAACAATGGGGGGGGGGGTCGGAACGCTGTGAAGGGTGGACGGGGATGGCAAAATATACTGCCCACCCATGAACCCGGGTCATGGCTGTTTTTGTCTCCTGCAGGAGCCGCCTTGGTGGGCAGCTATGAGTTCGACCTTTGGTAAGAGA
The DNA here is from genome assembly GCA_036245805.1 of Pristionchus mayeri. Classification (NCBI taxonomy): domain Eukaryota; kingdom Metazoa; phylum Nematoda; class Chromadorea; order Rhabditida; family Neodiplogasteridae; genus Pristionchus; species Pristionchus mayeri. Next base: position 16,498,144 of record BTRK01000001.1, on the reverse strand, counting down.
AGAATGAATGAAAGCTAATAAACTGTCGTGCTACAACATTGTTCATTAGATACTATTTTTGCAAACACTAACACGACCAGTTAACCGGCGAGAGATTGTGTGCAATGAAGAGGTGATTATTTCATTTTCGCATTCAGCACCCTCGAAATTCTGCACAAACAAGAAAGAAAAAAGTTGTCGCTGAACATGGATTCACTATGCCCAAAAAAGCATGGCATGAGATACATCCCTGTGGCAATGTTTATCGAATTGTTTGTGAGATACTTAATTTCTGTTTCTGGAGAGTGTGGGTAATGTTCACGGAATAGAGTTCGGACAGATCGAATTTCGATATGAAGGGGCTACCTTAAGGACAGAAAATGTACATTCCTCCAGAATTGTGAAGATTCAACTGAAGAAATTGTCGGAAACTTGTGATGCGGCATCGCTTCGAGACCACCTTCGATATGATTGACGCAAACGGGCCACCGGAGATATTGTTCAGCGCTGAATGATTTCTCAATGCACTCGATAAATCATTGAATCATCGTTGAACTTTTCTTACTCAATACCAGAACCCCGCTTCGCTCCCAGTATAAATTCTTTTTTGATAGCTTGAAAATTTTCAATACGTTACATCTCTCTGGGCAAAACCGTCGCAATTCCAATGAAAGCTGCTGAGAGAGGACATGTCTCTTCAACAGTCCTTACGTGCTTATTTGATCTCAAACTCTTCATGGGTCCAATCAATGAGTGAATGCAACTATTCTTTTAAAGCGAAAAAAATAGAAATGTTACTCCGTAAAGTTACTGTGGCTGAATACATCCCAATCAGCCATTCAGATTGATTCGATTCCCAAATCAATTGCATCCAAATGTTGCAATTCACAAACAACAACTCGAGCGAACGCGTTTATTCGTTACTCAAACGGTTGCTCCGCATTATTATATGGGTTTGCAATCATAACCTGGATTCTCTGCGCCTCCGCCTCCAATTTCTTCCGGTTCATAAAGCATAAGAGGGGGAGGGAACCAATCGGGATGACCCTCGGGGACCCCCGAGTAGGTCTTGAGGCACGGATCGTCCCCTCGGGTCTTCCTGCCAGCCTTCTCCAGAGCCTTCTGTTTGGCTTTGTCAGCGAGGTCCCATTCGCGGAAGGTGGGGAAGTCGAAATCTCGGCTCGGCTGTTCTCTGGCTGATCTCTCCTTCCTCTCCAAGTCGGCCCGTGGCTAGAGAGATGAACCTGAAATTGATGATTAATCCGCGAAAAACGTCCGTTTCCTTACAATGTCAACATTTCGAATGAATGAATTAAAACAATGTAACGTAGTTGACGTACACTGCCAACGGCAAACAGACGAGAAGGAAATCTGATCAGTCGTTCAAAGTTGTTCATCGATAGATTTGTATAGGGATTTTGATTTTATAACATTGAAATTGCACATTACACTAAAGCAATGAACTTACACGTTCGATCCTTTCAAGGCATAATTTCGATATTTTCGCAGTTTTCTTAATTCTGAGGAAGAGCTGTAGACTCTTTTCGATTCTCACGATTATATGTTTTCCGCGCCGCAAATTTTAGCTGATAATGCAATTTCTCATGGTAATAATGCAGTGTTTTCCGCTCCGTCGACTGCTATGAAGAAACATGAATAAATTACTTGTTTTCGGTGCTTTTACCGATTCGCAATTCGTCACAAGATAGAACGAAGATCTGATTTCTTTCGCCGTCCTTCGTTCAATTTTATTCTGTTTGTTTGTTCAGTGGAAAAAAATGTTTTTAGACAACGATAATGTGATTACAAGACTGTTTTTCGCTATTTGTCATCCACGGTTAGTCACATTTCCGCGTAATTAGTGTAATAAGAGGCTTTTTCCTTCCCCGTTCGTTTGTTATTCTCGTCATTTAGGTGTATTCAACGCTCGCTTTTCCAGTCCTTCCCGTAGTCTCCATAGCATTTCCCTGGCAATGCTCGGACTCTGCTCATTTTCCACCCTCTTTTGCAGGTCAGAGAAAGCGAGAGAGCACGCGAACGGAAGAGAGTCAGACACGGTTACTCCATTTCCTCCCTTCCTCTTCCTGTCATGGTCTTCAGAGTGTGACTTCTCCCTTCATTCACTCTTCATTTCTTCTTTCAGAGAAGCCCCAGAGCTTCTTTCCTTTTCTCGTTTTGGGCGCGCTTAGGGGATCAATGTCCGAGGACTCTCATCAATCCCCAAGCTATTTCATAAGTCGGAGTGAGCGAGAGAGTGGGCAGAATGAAGAGAGCGAGACGACTGCTCAGAAGGACAGTGCTCACTGGAACGATTCCCCGAATGAGCTGCCCTTCACAAGACCTGACCGTAGACTCATTCTCTGAGTGTGTATGTTTACTAGAGTTCGAGAAACGAGCCTCCGTATCTTCATTTTCGCTCTCTCTCGGCCGATCGAGCGGTGAGAGAGTGTAGAGAATGAAGAGACCATGGCATCGTTTCTCGAACTCTGATGCTCAACGAGTACTGTATGCAAATAGTGTTGAATCCATGTTTTTGAAAAGATCTCTTTTTTTTGAAAAGATCTCTTCCCCTATCTCTTTTCGACTTTTGACTTCTTTTTGGCTCTAAGAACTGGCGTGATATTCGCAAATTTTCCTCTTGACTTCGCTAATTACGCTCACTTCTCCTTGTACGCGATCGCGTCTCGGAGCGTGTGTGCAGAAAGCTGGGAAATCCTCGCAATTATCACTCCTTTTTTATGCCTTCTCTCTCTCTCTCTCTCTCTCTCCAGTCCACACGCTCTCTCGTCGGTTAGAGAGACGAGAGAGCGTGCAATATGAGGAGAGTCAGACGATCACTCGCTTTTTCCTTCCCGGGGAAGTCAGTGAAACTCAAACACCGGAGATCCCGGCAAATTGATGTTTCTACTCGTCCAGTCTTGGAATTTCCGCCTTGACTCTCCTCCTTTTACACGCTATCTCACCGGTCAAGTAGAACTAAAAGAGCCCGAGAAGTGAGGGAGTCAGGGAATTTGAAACCTCCCCTCTTTCCGTTTAATTTCCCCTCAAGTTGCAAGAGTTTCACGATCCACCCTCGACCTTTTAATTTTCTCATTGCTCTTTCGTGCGACTTCTACCCTCGCCCTCGCCTTTCCGGGTATACTCGTACCCCCTCTCTCCCCCCCCCCCCTCTGCCTCTCCACTTACTCAAGTTGCCTCGGGCGATCATGGCATGGCTAATTCCGTCCGTGTTTTCGCAGCGTCAAAACAACAATATGGATCTTGCGGGAAGTTGTGCGCACGAATGTGTTGACAGCATCTAGTCGTCATTGTTGTTAGCAGGGAGGCAGTCTGGCCCATTCTTCGCCTTGCTTCTCCTCATCCCCAACCGCGCAGCTTCTCATTTCACAACAACCCCCTCGTCACCCACCCTATTTCTGGCAGTAGCAGTAATAGGCATTCGCACTGTCTTGTGAAAGAGCGCGAGAGAGACGAAGGAAACGCCATAATTGCCATATTTTTTAGCGGGCCTCCCTTGAGAAACCCCCCTCCCCCCATTACGCGAAAGTGAGCAGTGCGCAATTGTCGTAATTATTTTCGCCCGTGCCGAGATAGTGTAGAATGAAGAGACAATTTTATCGTTTCTCGAACTCTATTTTCGAAATCTTCTAATCTCTTCGAGCTCAGACTTCACGATAATCTCGTTCGCATTAGCCTCCGTCTCACTGACTGCGCGCCTTATTCGATATGAATAGAGATGAGATTCGGCAGAAGCATCAGAGGCACAGAACTGACTTCGCAAAACCGTGGTCGAGGCTACTTCCCGGTCCTGGTTCCGGCTCAAAGTCAGGAGCGAACCAAGACTGGTTACTTCCCGGTTCTGGCTCGAGCTCAAAACCGTGGGCGAAACAGGGCCGGCTACTTCCCGGTCCTGACTCCGCAATCTATTTGCAGCACAGACAATCAGAAGTCGCTCATGCGCGTATAAAACAAGCGAGCCATGCTGATTCCCAGGCTATTCTTGGACGAAAGTGGGAAGGAGGGACTGCAGTCTGCAGATTTGCTGGAGCCGGAGAGTAGACGACTCATTTCCCGGTCCTGCCAAAGCGTCTTAGGCTTTAGATGGCTAGACGTTCATCAGTATACGATCGCTGATGGGAGACTATCGTATTCTGAGCCCTAAATTTTCTGAATACTTCAGTATCTTTTTGCTTCTGATACTTGTTAACCTCGCTGGTAGCCATTCATATTCCACTAGTCATTCCGCCAACCTTGCCCCTAACCTCATTTATTTTTCACGAGTCCAAGAACTCATTCCGCCCGTCTACTCTGTTTAACGGCCAGTTATTCTTTAGTTGTCGCACTTGTCTAACTCGTTTTTGTCTGCGCAAGTAGTCTGCTTCTAAATTTGTATCCTACTGTTATGAGTGTTGTCGCGTTTCGTATTGAGAAGAGGAGCAATCTTCTGACTCTCTTCAGTTTGCACTCTCTCTCGTCTCTCTAACCGGCGAGAGAGTGTGCAAACTGAAGAGACTCAGACCATTGCTCGAGAAGAGTGTTTGCGACTCAGGGGTAATTAGACTTGGCAGTAATTAGGGATGCATCTCATGTATCGTATGCGATGCGACACTATTAATTAGCCTCCCTGCATGCTCGCGTCTCTCTCTCTCTCATAGCTCAGTCTTAGCTTCCCCTACTAACCATAGAACGTGCATTTCTGCCTCTCTCTATCTGTCACGCTCTCTCGCTCCCTCTGCCCAAAATCCGAAACCGGCACTGCTTTTAACGAATCCGCGTAGAAATCTGATACCCGAGTAGTTGTGAGGCGCGCGATTGCCACTCAATCCACTTCCGGAAATAGATTTGTCCAATATCTCACCGGATTCCCACGTGTATGCGTCGGTTTTAAGCACCTCTCAAAATTCCCAGGAAGTCAAAACAATTTGTTGTCGACTCATCGAAATGAACCACTCATAGTGGACCACGAGCTGATTACGATTTCCCATTTATATTATGGATGTCTTCACAAGAAATGACTATCTTCTTTCCGTGTGATATCTCGTCTGTCTGACTGGCGAGAGAGTACGCAGAATGGAGAGACGATGTCTTGCGCTACTGCTGGCCTTGCTTCGAGTTAAATCCTCTCCTAATTCAAAGTTTTGATTAATTTCTAGGATTTGCACTATTTTCGTTTCACTTTTCCCCCACATCTTCACAAATTCAGCGCATAATTAGCTCGGCGCTGCATTCCAAAAGCCGGGGCGAGTCTAATTTTGTGCCCTCAAAATCCGCTTGTTTCGCTGGTCTTTTTGTCCATCTGTGAATTCTCACACGGCTTTTTATCGAATTTGCGCGAGTCATTTGCTGCAGGATTTATGACTCTGACGAATGGCTTGTGCTGATATTAGTCGTTGGAAGCGAAACTCAACCGTTTCCATTCTCTCCCAGTCACATATGCTCAATTTTCTATCTAGACTATTTTACTACCTACACGAAATTGATGAATACTAGGCATTGATAATAGGATATTCCGGAGTTCTTGACTTGTTTTGCGAAGATGAGAATATGCTTCTCTTCCAATTTGCAGTTTTAGAAGGCTTTGCTAAGTTTGCAGTGTGGGAACGTGAATGATTTATTGACCCCCATTGTTCAGCAGAAACTTTGGAAAAGTGATGGAGCTGCATGCGAATTTTACATAAATTACTTCAACAGCAACAACATGTTTTCGGAATTTCCATATGATCAAATGACTTTTGATCTTGGTGCTTTCGAGGCAGTTGATGAGCATCCTTTTCTTACCGATGAATCCAAGCTGATTGACTTTCAACTTATTTCTAGCATTCTTGAGTCAATATAGCAACGCATATCCTCCCTACTCGGATACGAATTTCGTATTACGAAACACTCCAGTTTTCACTGGAAACGCGCAGATTTTCCGTGTTTTTCTCCTACGTCCATCATGTTATCCGCTTCGGTTCCTTTCCCTGAATTCGTAACACATTAGCTCAGATTTCTTGATAAGATTTCCAGAAATTTGTCGATTAATGGGTTTTCCGATGTCACTTGGTGATCCAAGAGATTCTGAAAATGCCAACTCTGCTGAGCCTCGCTACCATCTGTTCGCTTACTGGATATTTATTCTATATAAAATGTCGTCCTTCAGAAGTATTTTAATAGTAGTTCAGGCAAAATTTAATTTTTTTTAGACTCACATTTAATGTCATAGATCAACAATTGAACATTTATCTGTAGTGGAAAGATCACATGGCTATGCAAATGGTTCTTTATCGATCTCAGTCAGCATAGAACTAGGGCTCGAAGTCTTCTTCGCTATGTCCACCTGCTCCGATGATGTATTGGTTTTTCACTTTGATATTCTAAGTAAAAACAAACCACTGAGGAAATAACCCTTAGTAGTCGTTCCCTTTATTCTTCTCGTTGTGCTCTTCTCCTTCGTAGGCACTGCCATCGCAGAGGCGAGGCTGACATTTGATTGTATCTTCAATTTAGAAAAAAATATTTTAATTATTTTTGTATTATTTTAATTACTTACATTGCCAGCAGGAAGGAGAGAAGGAGAAAGAATTTCATCGTGGAGTGATTTTCTCCAATCAAAGCCCCATTAAATACATATTTCGCAAAATTAAGTGTGGGAATCTACTTGCTAAACATGATTGTTTGATCATTTTGCAAGCGTTTAGCAGAGTTTCGAAAAGAACTAGATCGCTTGTACAGATTTCAATTATCTATTAATGCTTATTTTTTAAACATCTGCCTCAGATTCTGAACTTTCTTTGATGAGCAGAAATATATGACAGTGAATCAGCTTTAATTGAATATTTCATCCTCTCGGAGAGAGTCGAAGAGAGAAGTTTGACTAGAAATTCCCACTAGGTAGTCAGTGGCGTCGGACTAGTTTGTTTTAATGAAAGAATATTTTTCTGATGACGATTGACTATCTTAATTTAAATAGACTTTCACTGTAATCCGATATACTTATGTATTCCAATACGTCTCCTACTAGAAAAGCGCATTTTTTTCATCATGTGCCTCGCTTTGGTTATTTTCGAAGTATTTATTTATTTCCTCAGATATCTTCACAAGATTTCAGTAAAACTTGAAATCTCTTTTAATCCCTTTGTGTGATCATTTGAATATTGTCATTCTTGCATCTTTAGTAAGTTATGCAATATCATTTTTAAGACAATTTGTTTCTGAAAATGCCAACTCCGTTGAGACTCGCTGCCATCTGTTCGCTTACTGGATATTTATCTATACTTATAGATAAAGCGCAGTGTGATCGTGTCCGTTCAGATTACGAAATAGGGAGGAGGGAGAGTGATAGAGCGCATAAACGTTTCGAAACGAGTGATTGTGAAACCAACTCCGCTATCACGGGAGCCCCCGCCGAAGGCAAAACATATTTCGTCAGCATGCAGTTCAGGCAAATGTTTGCTTCAAAACTCTTCGCAATTCTATGTATATTTCATTTTTGTTCCATGATTTCTCGTTTCATGTTTCTAACTCTTTCGCATTTTAAGTTATATTCAAAGATCAGGAATTGAACATTTATCTGTAGTGGACTGATCACAATGCTATGTAAATAGTTCTTTATCGATCTTAACCAGGGTACAGTTAGTCCTCGGGCGTGAAGTGGTCCTCGTCAAACCCCCCTGAAGCGAGATATCTTTGTTTATTTAATTGATATAAACTAACCGAAAAACCAGCCAGATGGAGCAGTTGTATTCTCAGCTTTTGTTGTGCTCTTTTCTTTTTTCGGAGCTGCCATCACAGATGCAAGGCTGAAATTTAGATGACTTTTTTATTTAACTCATTATTATATAATTTTTTAATACCTACATTGCCAGCAGGAACGAGAGAAGCAGAAGAACTTTCATAGTGAAGTGATTTCCTTCAATAAAAGCCCGCTTAAATACATATTTTGCAAAATTCAGCGTGGTACATGTGGGAATCAACTGGATTAGCGTGATTGTTTGATCATTTTGCAAGCGCTTAGCAGGGTTTCGATAAGAACTATCAAAATTGTGCTCCTTCCAATTGCTTATTTATTGATTTTTTTTCACATTCGGCTAGTTTTACTATGAAGGTAATTTGAAGTTGATTGGTTTTTATAGAGAGTGTAAAAGAGTAGCATGAGTTAATCTTAAAGGGGTTCTCCGGGGAATGAATGATAGGGAGTCCCACAACGAAAATTCTGCGCTCTCAATGGGACACTTTAGCGAAATTACCCCGAGAAAGAGGTGAGAAATAAGATGAGCGAGTGAAACATAAACGAACAAGTCACTACCCTGCGCTGTCAATGAACTTTGCGAGTATGTTAATAGCCTCAGACTCGTCTGTGGAACTTCGTACATAGTGATTTCTGATCGGATGAGTAACCTCTTCAATATCCACACTATCACTATGGGTGGTTCCCCGGAGCACTCCTTTAAGTGATATGAAAAGAGGCCGTTATTTTTTTTTAAAGTTTCCCGATATTTCCAGCAAGTAGCTCAAACAGTCATCTTCCTCCGATTCTAAATCCCCATTTCGCAAATGAACATCACTGCTTCACTACGAACGAGCTTTGATTGATCATTTCATTCACTAGTCGACGAGAGAAGTTTGGCATTCCCACTATTAAGTACTTAGTGGCATCTTACTATTTTATAGTAATGAAAGAATAATTTCCTGATGACGCTTCATGTGGTATGCTCTTCAAATCGGTATGTGTAATCCATCTGAGACTTGCCATTCTTGCATCTTTAGTATCGCTCGTACATGTAGAGACCACAAGGCATTCTGCCAAAACCATCTCACAAGACAGTTTGTGTGCCCAATGGAACCCTAATGGTATAAATAAGACCATACTTTTTGATTTAGCTCGATATCATAACCCTGCGCCGAATTATAATCTAAAAACCTTAATCTCGCTCTCAATGGAAAAATGCTCGAAATCGGGACAGCGTGAAAACATCGCAAGGGGGCAAGTTAATGTATCATTCTTGATAGAAAACCGTAAGTCGTTCAATTGGAGTAGTGGGAGAGCTCTACCTCTAATGCCCGTAATATGCAGGTTCGAATCTGCTCGGATGAAAGTGGTTTGCACTTTTTTGCAATTTTTTTAATGAAATCTTTCAATCATTCCGACAGTCAGGAAAATGATCCATCTGTTTTCTAACTTTGTGTCATGTATTTGAATTATGTGAACTGAAAAATACGAGTGGAGCAGCTGTACACGAGTACAATGGCCCATTTTACGCCTATTCTGGTTTTAATTAGCGTATGCTGACCTAATTAGAGTTTCCTAATTAAGCTGCTCCAGTGGTCATTTGTGAAGGATCCCAAGAGCTACTGAAATCGCTTTTGATCGTCCAATTTGGTCAAGAATTCCGACTGTCGGAGCTCTTGCGGCTTTTGAGAGAATTCGGTATTCCCGAAAGTGGGCGTGGCTTGTGGTCTCTAGGTACATGGTTACAATTTGGTTTACAATTTAATTCTAAATACAAGTTATTTGACAAAACGGTTGCAGCTTTATACCTTGTTTATTGTTCAATCATGGCTCTCTACCTCACGCCCCAATGTTCATATGTGTCAGACGTCAGACGCATTTAATGATATAGCGGTTTTTTTCCGATAAGAAAATAGTCAACAAATGAGCATGTCTTTAGTAGTGGTCGCCGTGCAATTCGGAACGTTATTCTTTATCGGTACCAAAAAACAGAGAGTTAGTCCTCGAATGCTGAAGAGTCGTGCCCAGAGAATCTGGAACGAGTTTACTTGATTTCTTGATCGATGGTTATCATGTTTCACAAAGAATTACATTTGATATAACCGACTGTGATGGTCACTTCCTTGAAAGCAGTGGAATTTTCTTTAAAAATGCGATTGATCTTATTCGGCTGATCCGTCATCTGAAATTGGCATATGAGAATTTTTCTTTTGTCATCGGGTATAATAATGCAAGTTTAGAAATTTATTCACCTTTGTTGATTTCTGATTTGAATCCACAGCTTCTGAAATAGATATTATCAACATTTGGGAGCAGTTTCACATTAATTGTATTAGCTTAATCTAGAATTTATTAGTTTTCAACAATTATTTAATTACCTGGAACTTTTCTTCCTTTATTGGCCTCGGCTACCGGTGCCGCGTCAATGAAAGAGGCGAATCTGTAAGGCAAAACACATATCATCTATCAAATAATAAAAAAATTATTTTTCACAAGACTTACGCAGCCAGTAGGAAGAAGAGGAAGAGCGGGAGCTTCATTTCGAAGTGATTTTTAAATCACTTCGAAATTTAAAAATTCAATTGAAGCACATTTAAATACTTTTTTTGCAAAATTGTGAGTGGGAAGTGTGGGAAACTGATTACGATGCATAATTATTTGATCGACGCAAGCTGTTTACAGAATTTCGTCTGAATATCATTGAAAAATTTAGATACTATTTTGTATTTGAAAGCTCTTCATTGAAAGAAATTTCAGAGTAGAGTTGGCTAGTCGATGTTTACTATTCGATATTCTGGGGATGAGGGATAACGATATCTCTCGGAGAGGAGGGTGAAAGTGGAGGCATCGCTATCCTCGTACCCATATCGCAACGATTTCTCCGAGCCTGCTTTCTGCCTTGCTCTTCTATTAGCCGCGCGCACTGTTTACGCCGAGTTAGAAAGCGGCGAGGAGCGAGGGGTAAAGTGGGCGGAGTTAGAGTGCAGAGAACGACTTAGAAAAGTAGCGATATCGATACGACGATAGCTATTCGTTACTCTTCGTTGCAATATCGTTATTATGTTATGGTTTGGCCATCTGAACCCTCCCCCCTTAGTGCGCGTTATGTTCCATCATACATCTCACGACTCTCTACTCGGATGACACGGTGGAGCAGGCTTTCAACAGTCAGAACACGAGAGTGATTACCCAGTCTGCCCAGCAAGCCAATGCTAGGGCAAAACCGTCTCTCGAGTTTCCCACCCGCAGTCAGTGATGGTTTGGGCAGGAGTGTGTGCCACCGGCAAGACTCCACTTATTTTCGTCAAGCCCGGGTTTAAGGTCGATAAGCACTACTACATCAATCAGATCATGGAGAAGACTCTTCTTCCCTGGTCACGTTCCCACTTCAAAGGGCGCCAATAGACCTTCCAGCAACATTCTGCACTCGCCCATTCCGCAAAACTCACCCAGAACTGGTGTGCGAGCTATCTTCCGTATTTCATTCCATCGAATGAATGGCCCTCCAACAGCCCCGAATCCCCTCGACATTATTGTGTGGTCGTTTCTGGAGAAGGATGCTTGCTCCACCCGCCACCAGAATCTGGAGAGTCTCAAGAAGTCCCTCCGGAATGCATGGGAGAAAATCGATACCCACTACCTGCGATCCGTCATCGAGTCAGTCCCTTCTCGTCTCAAGGCTGTCGTCAATGCCAATGGAGGTCAAATCGAGTAATATCATGTTGTTATCTTCCTACTGTCTCTGATAAATAATGTGTACTGTTTAAAAAAAATTCGATGCCATTGAAGGAAGATACATGGTTAAATCCATGTCAAAGTACTTTCTCCGCACCCTGTACATGCCATCAATCGGTCTGTGTGATACGATTAAATTTTGGCTTTCGCGTTTCTTCAGAATGGCTCCGAATGGCCACATCCTAGATTGATCGGTAAATATTTAATCTGTATCATGCTTTTATTCAATGAGAGAATGCACTGAATTCAATCGAAATAGTCTCTCTGTTGAACCTCCGTGCTGCTCTTCTCTAATTTTGTATTGATTCGTCTTTTTCCGTCTTTTCAGTTCCATGGCTATGCATTAAACCTGTTTGTTTCCTTTCCAGAAGCATCTCGCAATATTTCATTTTCGACTTTCCATTTTTCTCTCATCCTTTGGTTTACACTAATTCATTCGCAATTTTCTCAGACACAAAAAAGGATAATCAACTATTGATAGTGCACACAGAACTCATTACAATTAAGATAGTCATGCTTTATCGATCTTCGCCAATTTGAGTTACCGTTCGAACTCTCCCTCGTCGTGGAAACTCAAATGAATTTTATTGATTTAATTTCGGGCACTTCTTCGATATTTGGCCCACCCACCCCTCCTTTCCTCCCCTACCCCAATTATTTCTAGGTATCTCTCCCTGATTTGCGGTCACGCACCCCCTCTACCATGGGATGGAAATGAAAAATGATATGGGAAGGAGGGTGGGCCAAATATCGAAGAAGTGCCAAATTGCATTAACTATGCAGTTTGATTGGTTCACTAGGACGACTACTAACATATGTTTCATACTTAATCAGCAACAATGTAATTGGTTGATTACGAAAGAGAACTGGATTTTTTATGCTTCTTAAAAATCCGGTCGAGGACATCCGTCTTCTGAAATTGGCTTGAGTTTGAGCGTAATTTGAGAATTTTGAGATATTATCTTGTTCGGCAAATTAATAATTTCCTGACCTTTTCTGTAGAAGACTTCTGATTCGGAAGCACGGCCTCTGAAATAGATTTGATCCATTATTTGAACACTAAATTTTCCCTAATTTTCGATTATAATCAGCACTAAGCAACATCATTCTGGCTAGCTCACTCGGTACAGATCCCTCAATCGGGATCACTGCCTCTGAAATATGAAAATGAAACGAAATCAATCAATAATTAGCATACCCTTCCTTGGCGGTCTTGCATTCGCACTGAAAAATTGTTGTTTATTTTTGTTATATTTTCAAAATCAAAATAGTTAAGTGCAAACTATCAGGTTGGTCATAAAGTTTTGCGCGATTTTGGCTAAAGTGTATTCTGGCATCTACAATCGTTCGTTGTTGTCCAATCAACTTATATCTTTTAGTGGCAGATAGGGGCTTTTATACTCTCTTTAGAGTACACTATCATAGATCTGTCCCATCAAGGAAAAGAATAAGTCGATGTACCAAACTTCATGTGGTTGATCAACGACCTGACCTTTCAAAGGATTTGCTTTCATTTAGAACGGAGATATGTCCCAATGTAAACAACGGTAGTAAAGTATGATGGGAATATATCGTACTGGTGATGTTGAGACTGACCAGCCACAAAGGGCACATTAGAAATATGCGCGTAATCCGAATTTAGGTTTTAATGGCACTTGTCAAGATAAGTTTTGGAGTACTATATCTATGCCGACAGCTCGTGAGAATTCAATTATTCATGATTGTGAATTACCTTTCCAGTACAAGTCACAATTCCCTTTGGGGGATAATGGGGCTCTCCATTCAAGAACATGGTTCTTCGGATTTTAGGTGCCCAATTTAGAACATCGAAATACACAATTTAGGCTTTTTTGTGCTAGCCATGTGGTTTGAAGGGCGGTACTTTCCTGTTAAAATTAACGAACAACCCTTGCCCTATCACTCACTATTTAGGATTATTGTGGAGGTCGCTACTTTTTCTAGGGTGAGCCGTGCTTGAAGACCCTCCATGTCAGGTTTTTCGACGTTTTCATTGTAAAATAATTGAGATACAAATATCACTTTTTTAGATGAGAAAGGAAAGTGAGCTCTTAAATATTGATATAATAGAGAACCATGTAAGTAGTGATTACAGCGCCCATAGGTAGAGGTCACCCGCGTCAATCCTCGAAACAGGTGATTTGCTCGATGGAAATCTTATTTTTCTAAGTGCCCGTGTTTCATTGACCTCTACGAAGCCCATTTCGAATTCGGCAGATCTCTATTTTTGAAACTAGGTAGTGCACGCCTAGTGCTTTTTAATAAACTTTGTGAGTCTCCATCTAAAAATTTATCTGCGAAGTACAGCAACTTTAAATAAAATCTTATTTTTTCTGAAAAAAATCAAAGTTACTCAGATCTTGATTTCTCGCATAGTACAGGGTGCGAGAAAAGTATGGTGACAAGTCTTTTATGTAATATCTCGCGAAGTAATGATAGCATAGATTTCTGCTTTCGCCATTGTATGCCTGCGAACAGTACCTCCAACAATTTTATCACAGTTCCCCATCTATCGATTTTGTCTTTCAGAGCTTTTCGATTTTCAAGTTCGAAAAAATGGGCCCTTGGCCCGCAGCTCATTTTTCTCTTTAATTAATAATAAAAAATCTTCGGATAATAATTCCCCCACTTTCTCAACTTGAGTATGGAGAGCAACCATTCCTCTTTAAAGTATACTTGTTTAGGCGGAAATACGATATCAGGAAACGGAGAAATATGAAAATAACTGCATCACACTTTGATACGGAATTATCTTTTTGAAAAATCACATTTTCGAATTTCTTTCTCAGCATCCATATATTGAGATATAAACTTGTATGTTATATGCAAGGACCGAATTATGAATTTTAGTAGCGTCAAAGTGAATGAAAACATGGTTTAAACTACTGAACCATACATCAGAAAATATGGCTGAAAACGACACTTGGGACAGATTCGAAAAAGGTACAGAAGCAGATTCGCTTTCCCAATTTAAACTGAAAGCATATTTGCACTACTGAATGGACGTGTACCATAATACATACGTTTATATTTTTCTATCATTCTTATTTGATGGACGCCACATCTTTATTCGAGAAAATTTTTTCGAGGGCCGTTCGTCACAGCTTACTTTTAAATATTTTTAAGCTGTATAACCAAATCTCCAAATTAAATGGACACATATTTAGACTCGGGCACAAGTGCCCTTCTTAAGAAAAAATAATGGAATTCGCCACCTATTACATTGTTGTAATGCGGCATTAAAGAATACGACTCATGCAGTGAGAGAAACATGATCGTTTTTCTTCACTAAATTTTTAATAAATTAAATCTCGTAATCTAAAAGAAATATTTGTTTGATACATGAGCGCTAAATAGCTACATAGCTAAGGTACATGGAGCAAAAAATTGGGATAAATTAAAACACTGCGCACCAAGTGGGGCTTAATTGAATTGTGTCACAATACTTTTTTCGCACCCTGTAGAGATACTTGGAATAGTTCAACAATATAATTCGAAAGATCGAACATGTCCCTATATATCGACATCAGGACAACACGTGGCGATCTGAGCAAAAGAAAATATACGAACTCAAACTTGGGGTCCGAAATCGCGCAAAACTTTATGACCAACCTAATAGTTATCTTAAATTTAGTAAAGTGGTAAATAGTCACCACACAAGCAATGCCAGGATGAGGAGAAGTAGCTTCATGTCGATGAATCTGGAATGTTCCCCGACTCGTTGTTTATATTCCATTATCCTGCAACCTGCAGTTTGCATGACAAATCAGCGTGGGATCGATCGAATTCTCTCAATTCCTCTTGCTATCTCGTATTTATGCTCGGAAAAGATTGCTAAGAATGGAGAGATCCTTCACTTCTGAATTGGATTCTGCTCTTTCTTCTCATGTTTATTCACTTGATTTTGCAAAAATGCATGCAATAATGCTCGATTTGCAACTGAACTAAACCCATAACTTCATTCCAGTCCCTTGTTTTCTTTCATCATCCAATATCCAGAGGGTTATTATCCGGTTTTATGATGATTACGACCGTCTTGAGAGTAGTAACAATGATGATGATTCTCTCAATTCCGTGTTGTCTCTTTGCGATCAGAGAGACGAGAGAGTGTGGATAATGAAGAGAGCGCGTCTCTTTCCGACTTCCCCAGGCAATATCCGGGTATCGCTCACTAGAGATGTTGTAGTCTTCCGACTACGAGATACGTTTTTTTGCCTTCTCATGGCTTGGTGTCATCCGACGATTCTCAATCAATTCATAATTAAGTTTCTTTCCCCCCATTATGAATCACGCGGACATATCCCCCCTCTCCCATTCCCATTTCGAAACTCGCCAAAGTTAGAATCGGGGAAATTCTTGACGTTTCATTCGAGCACTTCGTGTGAACGAGCGCTCGGCGCGGGGGTGGTATGCGCTCTCTCCAAACCCCTTATCTCTCGTCTCCCTCTAACCTCCATGCGCAATGATCTAAAAAGGCGCTCGCCAAGTCCATGAATATCCCTTCCGATGCGCCCTCGGGGGAATTCCCTTGTTATGAAAAAGGCGTGTGCGGAGCGGCGTGAGTGGGGGTTTTATTTGATTCCGCAGTTAGTTCTTCCTCGAAGCGTCACTTGTCCGCCTCTTTCAAAATATTATGTGCAATGGCCTTGGCAATTCGGTCCTATCGATGGTTTTCCATTCACTCTGCGCGAAATATGATATTTTTGAGTTCATTTAGGGACTAGGTCGGATGAGAACTGTGACGTTATGCCGCCTTTCATATATGTCGGAATGATGTCACCGTTTTCATCCGACCCAGTTCCATTTATTTATGATCCAGAGGCTGCTCATCACTCTTATATGACGGCGGTCGCGTAATAATCGAGCAAGGTCTGGCACACTGATTTTTCGAAAACTTGCTCAAAGGGGTTCTCGATGGTGCTGATCATCGTGGTCACCTTCATTTTGAACCAACTCGATCGATAGAGCCAGGCTGCATGTAGGCTGCACCTGCTTTCCTGTCCGTAACTCGGCAACCGTTTGAGGAATCAACTTCTAATTTTTACAGAGGCTAAATAGGTTTACCATGACACCGACAACACTAAATTTGAATATTAAAATTTATGCTAATTATAGGAAAAATCGGTTCTCGAATGTAAGGCAAAAACCAACGACGTGAATTGTATGAGAAGATGCGCCTTGTTCTGGGGATCATTTTTCGCATGCAGGGTATGGTGTTTGACCTCGTCGTTTTTCTGCTACGAATTATTTTATGGCCAATTTATCGCCTCTACGCCGCACACTCATCAAAAAATTGACGAATGAAAATGTGTTTCACTGTCAAATATACTCGCTGATCCAATTTCTGCGATGTGAATGACGTGCAGAGTACATTTGACAGTGAAACACATTTTCGTTCGTCAATTTTGGGCTGAGTGTGCGGCGTAGACGCGATAAATTGGCCATAAAATAATTCGTAGCAAGAAAAACGACGAGGTCAAACACCATACCCTGCATACGAAAAAAGATCCCCAGAACAAGGCGCATCTTCTCATACAATTCACGTCGTTGGTTTTTGCCTTACAATCGAGAACCGATTTTTCCTATAATTAGCATAAATTTTAATATTCAAATTTAGTGTTGTCGGTGTCATGGTAAACCTATTTTGCCTCTGTAAAAATTAGAAGTTGATTCCTCAAACGGTTGCCGAGTTACGGACAGGAAAGCAGGTGCAGCCTACATGCAGCCTGGCTCTATCGATCGAGTTGGTTCAAAATGAAGGTGACCACGATGATCAGCACCATCGAGAACCCCTTTGCACAAGTTTTCGAAAAATCGGTGTGCCAGGCCCTTCAGGTCATTGTTCGATTCTTACGCAACCGCCGTCATATTTTAATCCAAAAATAGCAATAGAGCTAAGGAAAATCGAAAGAGTTCCATTCCGCTCTGCCCCAAATATGGAGGAAGCCATATTGCATGACTTCTGAGATTCCGATATTGCGTATGCTGAGTGTACGTAGTTACTGAATTGCTGAATCCATTTCACTCTTTTTCCTGGAATTGCGAGGTGATTGAAAACCGCTTTTCGCTCCAATGCATTCTTAGAATTTCAGTTCATTAGCCGATTTTTATCCTTCGAGCTCGTGACACTCCCAATATAATATACTGCGCAAGCCGAAAACCCTGCCGACTACATTTCGATCTCACGATTTTACCAGGTTACGTGCACTTATTCACATTATCTACACCGCCATAGTAAAACGCTTCGGCTCAAATGATTCTATTCATTATGCGCTCTCTTTCTTCGGTTCGATGGAATCGTTGGTTTGATGGATAACGCATAATAGCGAGAGTCTGTTCTCGCTATGCTATTCCACCATCATCCTCGACGATTTACAGTGTAAATGCGCATAAATTCTTCCTCGATTATCGTGATCTATGAATTATTTGCAAGTTTTTTCACTACTTTACTTCCTGGTTATTCACATCGGTCAAAAAACAACGACTCTTACCCATCCTCTTGGCATTTTTTGTGATGCAAAAGTGTCATTACATTTTCACGATTCATGTGCTTGATATCTCCACAGACGCATATCTATAAACATGTAAAATTGAGCTGCAACTAAACTTTTTTCGTTACCAGATAGGATAATTTTCTACAGAAATATATTTGTAAAAGTTAGATTGCTCCTATACCTCATTCAAGTCCGTGTTGCTTGACTTGTTCTCATCTTTGATTGGCATGCCGAATTTATGTTAGACTACATTTCCATGCCACCTATTCCTCATTATTCGCAACCTGCAAAAATGATTGCTCTACCTTCAGTTTGCTAGACTAAAGTGCTCGCAAAAATTATTTTCCTTGTCTTGGGCAACATTTCCCCATCTCATTTCGCTCTCGTTACGTCTTGCGTTTCGTTTAACGCTATGTTAATTAATTACTTAATTACTTAATTTAATTAATTAATTATCAGTCACGATTCCCTCCTCGTCGTGCCTTCGCATCGTCAGCTGCTCGCTGATCAAAGAGCCTCAGGTTGTTATTTTTTTTTATTTTATAATAATAATATTATTGATTTTTCCTAAAGTTTAAGTTAACATTTACTTGATACTGACGCAGTTTAGTTTTTGAACATTTTATTGATTTAAAAAATATTTTAAAAATAAGCTTGAGGCGCGTCGTCACTCCGAGCAGCCGCCGCTCTCTCCGAAGAGTCCGAAAGGCCTCGAAATTCGACCGAGGTCCCAGAATGACGCCTACTTCCCGCTGCCAACCATCGAAGTCAGACCTAGCTTTAAAGTTAAAGAAGGGATTGCACGAATGAACATTGCGAAGATATTGAGAATTGCACTTGCAAAACAAATCGTATTACTGCATCTTACAATTTCAGACTGACCTTGGAATAAGATTATCGGAATAAGACAAGATACTATGGGAAATAGAAATGGTTGTTCACGGTAGCGAAGCAGAAGTGAAAAGGGCTCTCTTGTATGAGAAGTTGACCCAGAATGACGTCTAGTTCCCACTGCCAACCATCGAAGTCAAATTTTTCCCGTTTTGGTTTCTTACTGTTTCGCTTACGCTTCAAGTTCAACCAAAACCAGGACATTTGTTCGCTGATGTTGTGTTTCACAATAAATGTAAAAATGGGAGACTCTACGAAAAATGATACAGAGTAGACGGCGAAAGGATCTTAAAACACAAATACATTCTATGATATTTAGCAGATTCTTACATATAATGCTTACACATCTGTCAAAAGCAGAGGGATCAGGCTCTTCTTTTTCACACTCTTTTTAACGGTCAAGGAGAAAAATAAAGATAGTGATCTATCAACGCTTGTCGACTATGAATTATACAAAAAATGGAAGATCTATTTACTTTTCCTACCCTTCCTAACTTGTACATACAGAAGTTGTAGAAGCACTCCTGTAATGATAGATGTTTGCATGAATTTGAGGATTCCTGGAATCCACTGGAACTTTCAGCGTTGTTTTTACATCAAATACTAAAATGCCAGCAACTTCAGAAAATGATCAACCGTGGATACACACTCAAAAAAAATCAAAATATGTTTATCCAAAACAAGTTTTAATGATACACTAATTGCAGGTCTCGACGGACACTCCTACCACCTCCCTCCCGCCCTCTCCTCCCTCTCCTCCGCCTCCTCGACTCTCCACGGGCATGATCACCAGACTTATCGACCACACCGATCTCATGCGGAGGATATCCATCGGGTTCGTATTTATTGCATAATTTGTCCACGCCCGAGGCGCGACGAAACGATAAGGGACATGAGTGATATAAGGGAAATGGTATATGGGAAAACGAACGTATGCTTACGCGTATGATGTCCTTTCCCAAGGGCATGGGCCTCATCCAAGCCTGCTTACCGAGTTCCAAACCGTTTCGGAAAGCCGGCTTCACCGTTAAAAATTCCTGGTTGATACCGGTTTGACAACTTCTTGAAAAAAAATTTCGCATCGCTTGTTGCAGTTATACTGCGGAAGCATTTTAAAGATCGGGATAAAACAGGGTACTCAACCCGCACTATTTCTGCTGAAAATATCAGGTTACTCTTTGCCCGTCATGTTTCAAAAAAACAACCCGATAGTAATCACAGATGGAATCTGTCACTCGGTTACGAGATCTCTGTATGAGAAATTTGAACGATTCTTGTCGACGACGCAAAACCACCGTCGGCGAAATGCGAAACCGCCTCCCGGCCTCGCTCATTTCGTGATCACCAGAATGCAATCGGAGAATATTCCTGAATAATTAACAATTGTGAGGGGAGGGCCGAGAAAAACTACTGGGGCTGTCTCACATACGGTAAAGGAGCAGATCGATAAATAAGATTCCCTCAATCCTCTCTCCAAGACTGGATATTTGATCTTACCATCATAATTTTGCCGCAGGCTATTGATGCATTAGCGTCTTTCCTAGAATGCAAGCCATGCAATAGAAAGCCGGCATAGGATGATTGGATTTCACTATGTATTACTTAAAATACCGTGATTGAATTAGGAAGGAATTCGCACTCTCTTGTACCAACTCGTCATACTAGATTCTCGAAGCAGCATGTTTCATGAGACAAAAAGCTAGAGGCGGAGTTCCTCCAAAATTCGAGTGTCACTTTTGATCTTTCAAGTGCCTTCCACTGCAACGAGTCGTGACTGAATCGAATTTCACAGTTACTCTTCCCCTCCTCTCCTCCCCTTCTTCTGACTCGAGTCCATCATTAGAAGTGGCGTGGCGGCCCCAAATTATTTGCCCACCACCGCTCTCCTCATTTCGCGTGGTCTCTCGCCACCCCTCATTCACCCCAGTCCACCGAGGCCAACCACCTCTTAATTTGCCGCTACTGCCCCGAAGCTACTCGGGGCTTATATGGGCTGCTGCAGTAATTTTGCATCCCCGGATAAAGCCTCGAAAATAGCGGCTACTGACGCAAGTTACGCCTGCTTTTGTCAGTTTCCTCGTTTATTTTGGCTCCTGAAAGTACCTGAAAAAAGTACTTGAGATGGGGAGGAGGACTGGTCGTGTCATTTTCGGTTCTCCATTTTGGCGCCCAGTCTCCTCCGCTTTTCTCGTCAGTTTTGACATATTCCGCTGAGCGGCGGATATGTGTCTTGTGTCTTTTTTTCAGTTCTGAAAGATATGACAGAGAATATGAGCACATATCGTTGCATGCATGTATGCCTTTCGTAAAACCGCTTAATGATGAGGAAAATCATAAAGACGCTACCACTCTGAAGGTCTTTTTAGAGAATTGAAAATTATTTTGGAGATCTGAAAATTATATGAAGATGTTTTCATACCACTCTCCTGGCAACCAAATGCACCCGGTGCACGTACCCTCTCTTTGTCACTTTCTAGCTAGAGTTATAGGAATATATTCAATTATCCTTCCCGCGCCTCAGACGACAAGAGTGCACGGCTATTCCACTCTTCATCAAGCCAAATCTGAGCGTGACTTCCTCTCCCCCGATCTCCCATTACTGTAGGACTTCTACACAGTTCTCCATAGAAGTAGGAATCCCTTCCTACGGGGCATCAAATGATAGAAACAGACCGCAGACCAAATAATGTGTGTGCGTGACTTTCCTCTCATTGATGTCTCATCTCCGCTAACGATCTGACTTCCCTTGCCAGTGAGATTGAATGTTCACAGAGTGTTTAATTTGAGGTTACGTCTTCATTTGGCATCTCGCAGACGCTCGTGTCTTACGCGCATCCGTCATTTGCTATATCTCTCGCATCCGTCATTTATAACGCGCAAATTCAAATGAGAATCGGCGAGCAAAGCGCGTTAGTGAGTTAGTTGCAACTGTGACGAAAGGAGACGGGGGAAGAGTGGGTGGAGTCCCCCTTCCTCCCACACTTTGACCTTCTATCCTATAAATGGGAGACCTCTCGCTTCTCCCATTTATCACCACATCACTCCTGCACTTGTCTGTCTGCAGTTTTTTTGAGAATTTCTTTTTTTTTAAATTTTGACTCGCCAGCAGTGCAATGAAAGTGTCAATCCATATCTCTCTCTTCCACTGATTGTTTGTCAGTCATTACAAAGATATTCGAAATATTTATCGGCCCTTCGGATGCGCAGTTTCAATTATCAAACCCTGACGCTAAATTTAAATTTGATCTTTCATTTCTTTCCCTTACGTAATCAATCAATCAATCAATCAATTTATCTTATCAGGCGGAAACGCTCAGAAGATGATAGGTCGGTAGTCTTCATAAGTTGCACTCCACCAATGGCTGCCAATAGCTCGGGATAGGTCGTCTCTCCATCGCGCGCGAGGCTTTCCGGGGGGACGAGTCCTATTGAATGGAGTCCAGACAGTTGTCGCACGGCTCCACTGTTCCACTCCCATTCCAGTCTCTCAGCTCCTCATTCCAGTCTCTCAGCTTGGTAATCCCTCTCACGCGGTCATTCCTCCATCTGTCCCTTAGCGTGACTCCAAGCATCTTTCTTTCCATCTTCCTCTGGGTGACTCTCAGCCTCTCCTTCTCGCTAGATCTCAGAGCCCATACTTCACACCCATAGAGAACTGTAGCCGTGATGCAGCTCTCGAAGACTCTCCTCCTGATCTTGATGGACAGAATTCGAGAAGATAGGAGATAGTTACGTAGATAGTTCCTTAAATTTCCCAGCTCAAAGAAAGCACTACGCGGAAAGTGCAGTCATGGTCTGATCTCTAGATGGCGTCTTGAAATGTGCAGGATGCTTTTCTTAGTAAGATAGTGCGCATCATGAGGACAACATCGCCGAATTTTGTGCACTTTTTGTTTCCTGGCGTGCCGACTAACGAATTTGGCGGGCGCAAAATCGCCCAAGCGGCAGTTTTTTCACTGAATCTTTCATTTCGTACGATCTCTAAGAAAAAATTTTAAAAAAAGAAATGGGATTCTGATCAAAGCACATTCTGGTCATAGAATCTTACATTCTTTACTCAGAATCGCTGACTTACGCATACGTAATGTTTTCTCAAGAATTTTCTAGTATTTGAGAAATTGTATCATGAATGCAAACAGAGTTGCGATGTTCCGATTTCTGAGCTATCGCTTTATGAAACCTCATATCCCTACTGCATTTCTTCTGAGCCTAACGAGCTTAGTGCCGCGATAATTGTTTGTCGCCTTCTTCTATTGGTTCTAAGGTCTTGTGATATGTGAACGAGAAACAACATCTGCTCTCTTCATTTCGCGTGCTCTCTCGTCTCCCCGAGCGTCGAGAGATCGAAGGGATGGCCAGGGACGAATCTCGAAAGCCTCTGGTTCCAATATCGAAGCCATTTCTTCGCCTTTTTCTCATTTACTCGCGAGCGTCGAGACCAGACGACGTGAGTCAGATTCCTTGTTCATCTAGGCAATTCTTCGTATTTTTCGATTCTCACGTAAAAATACGCCTGCGTCGTCAAAATATAATTGTTTGTAGTTGAGGTGGATAATTGAACCGTATTGAAAAATTCCAGAGTACATTGGATTTGCAGTAATCCTGAAACACACTTTCATTTACAATTTGATACCGGGTGTTCAGTTGGGGAGCGAAAACGACGAGCTGGTGGTATTTTCTAACTGCATCGTCTTTATGTCCAGCATTAAGCGTAATCACTATACCAATCTCATCTCGCGCAACTAACCATCACACGCTCGCATTATCTCCGAGGGAAGCCCTAATCCCCTAATTCGCCATGACCGTCTCTCTGCGTCAAATCCGTGTAGAACCGAGTAATTGAAGCAGATTCTTGGCGGTTTTCTCCTCTTTGCCATACTTTCCGTCATTTTTTCACATTTTCTACGCCTAAACCACATGCCCCAATCACCTACTGGAGTTCGGAAAACACGTTGATCGAGTATGAAATTTTGCTGTAGTACGCCGACTTCCCGACTTTGCATGAATTTTCCTGTACTTTGCTAAGAAATTTTGCAAATTGGCATTAACATTCTTTATCCACCTGCACTTTTCCTTACTCGTAGCTCTACGTTCCACCCGATTTCGATCCTCGAAACCTCAGGGCAGATTGGGAGAGATCACGGTAAATGAAGAGAGTGCAGACAGCTAAAGTAGAGGCGAGAGAGCACGCAATCTGAGGAGAGCTCGTGCTCGGATAATCATATTAGAATATTCATAAATTCGCTGCGGCACTCTCTCCATTTCGGGTGCTCTCTCGCCCGTCTCTGCCCCCCTGCCCCGAGGCATCTCTGTCATTTCTTCGCACAAGATTCGGAGAGTGGAGACTCCTCGGATGATTTCGAGTACCTCTCTAGACTCTTCTTCCTACTGAAGTCTCTAGCCTTTTTCCTTGTTTCAACCCGCTTTTTTTCTCGAGAGTGCTTTATCTGTTGGGTTGCACTCAAGTTGATCCTAATCTAGTAGAGACAAAAATTGAACTTTAGTTTACTTCTGAAAAAAACTACTTGCTGTATTCAACATTTGGAGATCCCGTCATTATTTTCTTCAGAGATATACTGAGAATGCTTCATTTCAATCCTCCACTAATTATTCATCAACATCACTCGCAGCGTTTTCATTGCAGCTCCAATTCCCTCACTCATCGAATATTTATTCCCTCGAACCCATTTCCGAGAAAGGGCACCCGGGGTTGAATTGGAATCTGAGATGGCAAAGGCAGGGCGAAAATATTTACCGCTTTGCAAATATCGATTGCTGTTCAAGTTCAGTTGTGTTTGTCTTTGGCACAAATCCATTACATTCTTGGTATCTCAGCCCTACCGCCAGCTACAATCGGGCTACAAATTTCCCACTAGATTAAAGCCACTTGAGCACTAGTTTGAGCATTATAGTTATTCTTTCGTTGATATCTGCTTGTTGTATTTGCCAAGCTTCATTTTAAAGGAGGACTATCAGTAAATACAGCCAAATGCTGGTTTTAGGCGTTGGCCTTTCCGCACAAGCGAAGAAGCGCCCTCTCGATCATATTTGCGCGCGTTGAACCGATAGGTTTAGCTGCCAATCCTTCTTCAATTTGACAACCTTTGAGCACCAGGAAGTCCCTCCGAAAGTTGCTCACGTTGAGGTCCACTTAGGCTCTTTTTGACGATGGGTCGACGCACATTTCTCTGCGCTCTCTTTGTCTCTCGTGCTATCTCATCTTCACTGACCGACGAGAGAGCACGCAAAAGGAAGAGACCGCCTGGTCGCGAGCACAAAACAGTCATC
Source organism: Pristionchus mayeri (assembly GCA_036245805.1). Lineage (NCBI taxonomy): Eukaryota > Metazoa > Nematoda > Chromadorea > Rhabditida > Neodiplogasteridae > Pristionchus > Pristionchus mayeri. Next base: position 16,473,028 of record BTRK01000001.1, on the reverse strand, counting down.
GTTTATTTATTGGGCGCGCGCCCTCCTTCACTGGCATCCATTCTCGCTCGCCCCCCCCCCCCCCTTCAGTTGCTCATTTCGTGTTCATTTGAGCCGTCAATGACTTGCTAGCAAAACATTCCTTGCAATTTCGGTCACGTGTTCCGCCTTTTGCGCGATCTTGCGAGTTGCTGAAGTAAATTTTCTACTGCTCTGCACTGATCAGAGATTCCAGCTGTTGAAAACTATTCATTTTCCCATTTCCTGCCCTTACCAGTCCGGCAGATGCAATTGATCCCTGGGCCTCTATCCCGGGTTTTCCGATGAACTTAAATTAAATTATGCATATTTTTCAAAGGAATTACTTTTTTGAGTGATCTATGTTTCTATCCATTTTCCCAATTGCTGGACCGTCAACAGCAATGGCTCGGCTCGAGCAATGGTCTGACTCTCCTCATATCACACACTCTCTCGCAGGTTAGAGAAAGCGAGAGAGCATGAGATTTGGAGAGAATCAGACGACTGCTCCTTGGCTCTCTCCCGTGCCTCTCTTTCTGTCACAACATCTGCATTATTTCTCTTTGTTTTCATCTCCCCTGAGAAGGATTTCCCCTCATTATTCCGCGGCGTTGTGCATTTGCAGTGGTATTGTGCAGTGGGGATGGTTCCAACATGCAATGATGCCGTTGTTTCCTTCTCAAATTTTACTCGTAACTGTTCTGAAGCTTCAGAATTCCTTGACTTTGTCTAATATACTCTATTATATTCTATTCCGCTCTATTTGCAGTGGTATCATGCAGCATGAATGGTTCCAGTATGCAATGATGCCGTTGTTTCCTTCTCAAATTTTAGATTCGAATACTCGTAGCTGTTTCCTTTAGCTTGTGGTCAAATCTCTACTATATTTATTGCCATCTTTCATAACATAATTGTTATGCGTAAACCTTGAGAAAACGGGGGGGGGGGGTGACATTTGCACAACAAATCGCCCCTCACTTGCGATTCGACGTAGCGACTTGGCAGTTGTTTTATTGTTACCAGGCGATCTTGAGTTTCACTCCATATCTATGAATAGGGGTTCATGGCCCAAAATTGAGAATTTGAGTGGAAAATCATGGTTTGCTAAATGCCAAATGCCGTAGCCAATCTATATTCCAGTACCCCTCTATCTACTGTAACCAAGTAATATATGCATCGATTAGTTACGGCATTTGGCATTTAGCAAACCATGATTTTCCACTCAAATTCTCAATTTTGGGCCATGAACCCCTATTCATAGATATGGAGTGAAACTCAAGATCGCCTGGTAACAATAAAACAACTGCCAAGTCGCTACGTCGAATCGCAAGTGAGGGGCGATTTGTTGTGCAAATGTCACCCCCCCCCCCCCCCCCCGAGAAAACATCATGGTAAACAGAAGCCTTACAACTATTTTCTGCACTTATTCCGTTCTCAATTCGCGCCTTTACGGTCAATTTACGCTGCCAATTCCTTCTTCTCCCCCTTCTAGAATCTGTCTGACTCTCTTCATTCCCCATGGTCTCTCGCTGGTTAGAGAAAAGGAGAGAGTGAGAGAAATGAAGAGAGTGAGAGACCAGTGCTCTCCTCGGGGCGTGATAATTGCTATTTCGAATTGCGCTTGCTCTTCCTTCTCTTCTCATTCCTCGTGTTTCCGGACTGGCGTTTTCATTTCAATTACTCCCTCTGTTTTAGTCAATTTTTAGTAGGTTTTAGCAACTCGGGAATTCTTGATTCTAACTACTTCAGTCTATTCTCAGTATAATTTTTCGTAGTTTTTCGTTTCAGATTTGTTTCAGTTTGAGTTTCACTTTTTCGTAGTTTTCGAAATGTTCCCTCTGTTTCAGCCCAAAAATGGTTTGTGATCTCTTGTTAGTCAATAGCTTATTATAATTATTAGAAGAAAAACTTATCTCAATTTTATTTTCAGCCAAAGGTATTTCACATAATTGTACACGTATTTTCCGCATAACACCACTTATTATGCACGGCTCGCTACTGTTTTCAGGAAAATTCAATTTTTGTAATCATACCTAGAATGAGTTCGGTGCCTAGTTATTGTCCACCTCCGATCAATCCAGTCAAATTTTATTCACGTGCTCGGCGCGATGGCTACTATACAGTAAAATAGTATTTAGTTTATTGTAGATAACCAATATGTAGTGGATGATGTCAGTTCGATGTGCAGTACCACCTTTCGTTCGCCTCACAGTGCTGTTTGGCATACTATAAAAAATTATATATAAAAAATATAAAATAATTATCACAAATTTTGGAATGTATCCGTTAAATTGCCGGTTCCTTAATTCGGTTACGCAGTTGTCAGAATTCTTCTGAGAACCCGTGGTTGCCGACGGTTTTCTGACGCAACGCAGCGCGTTTCTTTACGCATTTCCGGACCATTCTGCCTTGCTTCTCTTCTACAATTCCGGGGGCTATTTTCATCTGCTGAAACCGCAATTGGGCACTCGGAAGATAAAAAGAATTTTGTAACCGCAATAGTTTCCGTCTGCGACCAGCCGATTCACGTCTTTACAACGAACTATTATCACTTAGTTACCCGTATTTCTATCGACCACTCCAAGTCCGCACGTATTGTAGACGACAACTTTCACACGCACAATACTTCTTAAATGTTGTATTATAGGAATTCAGCACAATTAGTAGAATCATATGGAGATTATTCTCAAAATTGTATCTAGAAGTTCCAGGAGTTGGCTTATTCTTCATAATGATGACTTGCTTCCACTTTTCAAAGAACCCCCTCGACTTCGCCCTCTCTCTTTAAGTAGTACAATGTCCTCTACAGTCTTCCTTGACATCATTTGTTCTCTCCTTCCATTTTCACCACTCCACTCGGTCCTCGAGCCAATAACAATAGCCGAAATCCGAGGCGAGCCCTTTTAATTCCGCGCCCCGTCCGCTACAGTCAACAATGAAGGAATTCATTCACTTCACCATGTTCCATACTCCATTTGTGTATCTCTGTAGAGAATTTGCTGAATCATAAGTGTGGAGTCTGCGATCCTCATCCTTCATTACAATAAGCATTCCAATGTACTTGCAAAGCTCCTAGTTGGTGGTGGAGCAGTTCGGGAGGGCACTACGTCGGATGAGAACTATGACTTCATGCCGCCTTTGATATATCAAAGGCGGCATGACGTCATAGTTCTCATCCGACGTAGTGCCGTTCGGGAGGCCGGCCGATGCTAGGGATAAGTTTCCCTGCTATCTAAGATGTTTTAGGAAATGGCTATAACCTAGCGTAGTGTATCTTTACCTTTGCTCTCCTTCCTCGGTGAATGAACGCACGTCCACACTTTGTACGCCTATCTTTGCCTCCCCGGGAGAAAAAAATAGGCAAGGAAGTTGGGGGGTCAGGGCCTAATCGGGAGCTAAAGATCGCATTACGGACCACGCGCGCTAGAGAGAAAAATGCATCATCCGAGGGGAGCGGGCAGGATATTATTCCCATCTCTTCCCTATCTCTTCCCCGGGCTATTGGGAAGTCGAATAAAGCGTACTTTGCTACCAATATTCTGCGAAAGATGGGAGTCCCTTCAGTATCAGGACGAAGCCAGAGATCCGCTGAGGGCAAGCGGAGATTTGGCGCACTTTCGTTGTTCGCCTCGTTTCCTAGCTAGGACACACAGGTGAATGGCGACTGTAGACAATGGAAATGAGGGCGTGGGATGGCTGTCTAGATTTCGGAAGTCAAGAAATCGAATCGTCATTTTACACACTCTACCGCTCATGAGATAGCATAGAATGAAGAGACAATCAGATGCATTTCCACAACTGCGCAAAAGGCAACCATATTTGCGTATGTTGAGGAAATGCTAGTGAAAGAAGCAGACTAGACAACATGAAATTAGCGAGTATATCATTTTATAACTCTAAGTGCTCGAGGTTTTTCTAGAGTCATACTTCGCCTACATTTCCCTGATCTAAGATTATAGCGCAGTATCTGCGTGTGCTGACTAACGAGCGTTGCCTAGCATATATCAACATTCGCATCGCAAGACTACATTATCGACGATGACCTCATCACGAGATGTCGACGATGTATTCCAGAGCATTCGTCACCCTTCCTGTTTACATTCCGCTTCCGGAAGGGTGAAGAAAAAGAGCGGTTCCGCACCAGCAAAAAGCGCCGAGCAAAACGAACCACAAACCGTGTTCTGCTCTCAACGACCTCGTTCGTCGCCGGAAACTGCCTTCGGAAGGGCACGAAAGCTGAAGAAGGAGCAGAATTGCGTGCTTAGGCCTCCTCCCGAGCCTGTTTCTGGCCTCCCCTCGCCTCTCTATCTCCCTCTGCCTCCCCTCTTCCTCCACCAGAAGCCACAACCTCGGCCGATATCAAGAGGAAAAGAGAGGAGAAGAAGGGGGCGGAGTAAGCGCACGCTGAGCCGCGCAGATCCCGATTCGACAAGCAGTGCGATCACACACGAGAGGCTGATGTTCAACGCTTCGCCCAAGTCGGCGCGCGCGGCTTTCACGCCGTCGCCGCGCGTCCTCCACCACCGAGTCACACAGCTGCGCATCCTCCCGCCGGAGACGCTCAATGCCGGCCCCGGTTCTGGCTTCGGCGATAACCCTAACTCAGGATCATCAATGGACTTGCGACCGCGAACGAACAGGTACCAGTCGACTACCGTAGTTTGAGGGAACGGTGGAGCGTAGGGGCGAGCGGGGAAGTGATCAACCACTATTTCACCTGCCCAGCATATGAATAGTGGTCACGAGACCTGTCTGAGATCTGGCCCTGCCTGTGTATTTTGCTCGCATCCTGATCATTTTAAGCCAATGCTGTTGTTTTGGTACCTTGCACTTTCATCTGCTGACTATCCCAACCTTTCAGTGCGCAGAAATGAGAGATTAGAAGCACGGGATACCTGTTTTCATGAACACAGAATCTACGGCATATGAGCCATATCTCAGACTGTCCAGAAGCCATTAGATAATCACTCTGCTTTGCCATTTATCCTCATCAATCACGAGAACTTTTTGCATGATCGAAACGAAATGTCACGATGTGATTCGTCTTGTTATTAACTTCTTCCCTATCAACTCACATGTCTCTATACTGCACGTCCAATTTCCGGATTGGTAATAGACTGGCTACATTTACATTGCCCGCGTGACTTCGCTATGAAATCTTTGGCTTTCGCAAAGGTCGGAGGAAGACTCATAATAACTCCAGTTCACTCTTTGAGCAGGCAGACAGAGTGAGATAGCGTGCTGAATGTAGAGAGTGCAGAGATCATGTGGATGAGAGAGACTCATCCTTCCCCAGACGAAAGCTTTCGCCTTTATTGCAGTGTGCCTGTTACGTATTCTCGGAGTCGAAGAGATTCAGGCGCTCCCTAGATGGATTAATCCAAATGTTGAGAAGCCATATTTAGCCCTCAGCTGGAATCCAGAAGAGACTGCAGGTGGTTAGAGCGAGGCGAGAGAGCACTCAGAATGGAGAGTCCGGGCCCGGTATCCAATGTAGTTGATCGGGACCGGATGACGTCGAATTGTCTTGCAACACCGCCTAAATAGCCCTCATAATGTAGCCCACACCAATTCCCGGTGCTCTCTAAAAAGTTAGAGAAAACGAGAGAGCACGCGAAATAGAGAGACCACGAGAGGGCCTTTGCCCCCGTAAACGACTGCCCCCACGTCAGGCAGATATATGATCCCGAGCGAGCCTGGACCGGAAACTTTATGGTCCGGAAAATAGCGGGGCTAAAACCCGGAAATAACAGCCGCTTATAGCGCCCGTGGGCGACACTGCATTCCTGCGGGAACTGTGAATCTGATTTCTGGCGCTTCCGGCTTTTAGCGTGTTGTCTGGTCTACAGCTAATGAATAGATTGCGCACTGCTTCTCTTCCGCTGCTGTAACTGTAGAGTGGATTTGTAAGAGAACATACGGTCCTAAATCCCGGTTCCGGGTAGTGATGGTAGGCCGGGGAAGTCAGTAGGAGATCTTTCCCCAGCACTAGCAAAACAATACCCACGCAGACTCTCATTGGTGCCGGAGACAGTTTGAGATGATGGGAAAGGCTGTCTGTCTCTCTCAAGTCCGCATGCTCTCTCGCTTACCCTGACTTACCTTGCAAAAACAGGGAATTACAGATGGGAAAACGGCTTGAATCTTGAGGAATTGAAAGTAACAAAGCAAATAAATTCAATGCATATTGCTCTCTTGGGATTGGTATTGTACCAAGTCAACTTCATACCAGACAGGCTCCTTTGTAACGAAATTTATCAGCGTCTGTGTGTTGAATTCCATTCGAGAGAGTGGTTATACCAATATTGAAGGTGCAGTTCCGTACATACAAGGGAAGTTTCGCCAAACTGGGATAGGATTAGGAAAAAACAGTGGCTAGAAGGTGAAAATGGCGTAATCAGAAGGCAAACAATTGATAGCTCGTTCAAATACTCGTGTCCGTCCAGTAGCTCATCCTTCGCATCTCCTCCAGTTCCTCAACGACGTAGGCAACACCGGATATTAGGCAGCCGGAAAGTAGAATGCAGATGACTGTAATATTCAATATTTCTATTATGATATCATGATAATTTCACAAGATATGATATCAACGGAAAGCCGTGGAAAAAAAGAAATATACCTGTGAAAAGGCAGACCATGGGACACTCTCCGAATGAAGCACCAGAGGTTCCCGAAAGAACGCCCAATCGGAATATCTTAATTACTTTTAAATAGATCTTGAAGGTATAATTGTGTTTTGAATCAACTATTTCGTCAGATAAGAACAATAGCATCAGGCAGGATGTTACCGAAATGACAGCGTAAAAGTAGAGGAGGAGGCGGGCTAGAGGCAGCAGGCATGAGTATCTGAATGAAACCCTGCAATTATCCGCCTGAGTTCTCGTTTGCTGCACTTTTAAAAATTCGAAATGTTTGTCTTGTGTCCACTTCCGGTTTGTCCATTTCAAATCACTATTTTCAATTTCCCGAGAATCTAATCCAAATTCTCATCACCTCCCACACACTGAACTCTTCGCCTCAGGCCGTCCATTATGAATGATGATATGATTAATGCAATTTAACGCCGTTTCTAGTAATTCATCCGTAGCGAAATAGTGTGCGAGATAGAGAGAGTACGCCTTCTTTCTATACTCCCCGTCAAAGAACTATTCGCTTCACTTGACTCATTTTTTTCATTCTGGCTATCTGCTGTGAATACGCTTTAGAGTCTACTAGCGAGAAAACAATATAGTGCGAGTGTATGAGAGAGAAATAGAAGTGTGATTCAACCGAACAGGCGCAATTAGCACCTCCGATCTACCAATACTGTGATTACCAGGGAAGCATCTTATTACATCTTGATACTAACAATTTTCTGTTTCTGAACTAGCATCAAGTTATGTAGTTCGGAATGACCTGCTTTTACCCTTTCTTTGTTTATGGCGATACTGTGGTAAGCGAATGTAAAACCCACAGCAAGGTATCTCATGCATTTCCGGGGTATCTGTTATTCTGGTTCAAAAAATGGACTCTAACTTCCTCATTCCCTTCTCACATAACCGTTCGCTTCACTTCACTCTCTCTCTCAC